>CANYBF011042630.1:0-10358 GCA_948192965.1 Dalechampia spathulata | reverse complement strand
CCAAAATGCCCTTCTAGCAACCCTAATTCGAATCCTGAACTGCACCGGGACAAACCAAGATGCCCGTGAGGGCAAAACGACGAGGAGATAGGCTCGATTCATCCCAATCAATCCGACCGATCCAAAATTAGGGTGCGACAGTATGAGTGGAGTCCATCCACCACTCAACCATTATTGTAATAAAAAATCTGTTACACTTCTTCTCAATGCCAGTAAAGCACAAGATATAAGGACCAAAGAAGCTCTGGTCCACTCTAACACGTATCTCCCGAGGTAGTTGAGAGTACCACTCGAATATCCCTTGGAGACTGCCAGCTCTGACAACATCCCATTCCCCCTGTAAATCATAGAATTCAAGTTATCTACAAACTGAATTACAAAATACAGACAGTATTATAGAGGTCCTAAGTCCCTCTCCTCAGCCTCAAAGTCAATTTATTCATGCCTATGAATTAAAAAGACACCAAATTCTTCAAAAAATAGCCTAAAATGTGAGTTTTTGGCCATTTTCAATGTAATATCAGCTACACATTATCCTATGTGCACCACACATAAGTAATATGAACCACACATAGGGTAATGTGCGCCACATATTGCCATACCTATTTCGAAAAACCTAATTTTTACCAAATCGTCTCAACAAACACGTACCAACCTAAGCCTAGCTCTAGCTTAGCACCTAATTTGGGTCAAATACTACCCTAATTGTAAGAAAAATAACCTGAAACTCAACTTTTGAAAAAATCAAAAAAAACCAAAAAACCAAGCAAAAACGTGAAAAAACTAACCTTCTTGGGAGGAGCTCGAGATTGATGGGAGTCTATAGCAAAGGTTTCTACAATTGCACCACCAAAACAAGCTTTGAAATAGGCATCACATGTTGTAAGCTCAGTTAAAGTGTAGCTCGGGACTGATTTGGGATCCTGGGGTGTTGATTGCATCCTAAATCCAGCCATTTTCAGTAAAATCTTGAGTTTTGGGTGTTTGGAATTGAGAGAAAACTAGTTTGGAGGGAGGAAATCAAATGAATTTTCAGTTGGAAGCCTTGGAATATAAAATTTCCAAGCAATGTATGCCACATATAACAGAATGTGCGTAACACGTAACAGAAAATGCTAACATACGCCTGCCAATGTGGTATTTTACTAATGTACGCCACCCCCTATCAAAATGCATTTGATGAGTTAGGCCTTTGGTAAAAATTTCAGAATTTTTGGAGGTCATTTGCTCTATCAAGCCTAATTTTCATGACCCACAGCGTCTGAAAAATCCAGAAAGTCAATCAAAATGCAGCAGATTGATCCTCAAAAATTCAGGTAATTTTCCTAGACTATTTCAATACCAATTTCACTGATAAGTTATTTTCCATGTTTAGCACAGATAGGAAATTAATCTGACAGATGATCAGAATCAATTAAACCTTTGACTTTTGGTCAAGTTGTTGACTAGATAGTGTTGCATTCCAATAGAGGGTCCCAAATACAATCTTTGGGAATAGTCAATACTTATTTGATGGTGTAAGAATAGATCTGATGGTTGATCACCCCGACCCAGTAGACAGTTACCTCTAGTTTTACAGCCAAACCACCTGATCCAGCAGAGATCATAGAATCAAGTCCTTAATTCTCAAGCCCTAGCCATAGGCATTTGAATGCCGACATCAGATGATTAAGACTCGCACATAAGCCATAGGTCTCATAGTGACCACCGATCAGCCTTGATCAGACAGCCTGAATGCTGGGCCCTAGTGATAGAATTGGGATTTTTATTGGTCAAAACCGTTGACCAACAAATGTCGAGCCCTAGCAGAGGATCCCAAATGCAAACTTTAGAGACATTCGACATTTTTAGATGGCATGAGCATCGACCCAGCAAACAATCACCCAGGTCCCACAGTTGACCACTTGATCTAGTAGAGATCATAAAATCAAGCCCTTGATTCTCAAAGCCTAGCAGTAGGTGTCGGAACGCTGACTTCATATGATTTCAAGACTCATAGCATAGCCATCCATCCCGCCAAGGACCACTGATCAGCCTTGGTCATTTCAACCTGAGCATCAGGCTCCCAGTGGCAGAATTGGGGCATAAGTCTTAACATGAGCAACAGATCAACATTGATATTCCAGCCCGAACATCATTCTCCCAATGGCAGAATTTGGTTGTGAGCCTCAACATGAGCACTCCGTAAGCCTTAGCATGAGCATCAGACTTTGAGACGTGCATCGGTTAGGTACCTCCTTTAGTCTAGGTGAAAAGTCATGTTATGATCAAGGTTCATTTTGATGACTTAAGCTTGTGTCGCCTCAAAATGATCTTGATCAAGGGGCAAACTGTTGACCTTGACTTTTCACCCTTGTGCAATCTTGGGTTTTTATCAATTCGGCTTGGTACAGGTCCCCGATATTGACCCCAATAGTGCATATATGCCTCTTTGGCTTTGTCTGAGTGTTCTGGGTGTACAGAGCACATTACAGTTGGTAGGGCCCACGATGACATTTGGTGGGGCCCACTATCCTTTTTAGCCTTCTCTATGTATTCTGTGCCTACAGAACACATTACACTATGCCCATTAGAGGTAAAACACATAGCATGTAAAACGCTACACTTTGAGCATGTAACACTATATGCCTGAGGTGAGACACTTGTGGGGCCCACCACCCTTTTCAACTTTTTCCTGAGTGTTTTGAGCATACAGAGCACATTTCATGTTGCCCACATGAGGTAGAGCACATAGCATGCAAAATGCTACACTTTGGGTATGTAGCACTACACACCCGAAATGAGGCGTATGGTGGGACCCACCACCCGGGGCTCACCTAGCGAGAGCCAAAGCTATACAATGCCTCAGAATGTCGAGTGCATCTCCGATGACATATGGCATGTGTTACATTTCACTCGTACAAGCCTATGCACATTACCTGAAAATGCAACATGCGTAGCACTTTACACAATGTGCTCCGCATGTTACAAAATAAGACGTTTAGTGGGGCCTACTTTTGGGACCAAATATAACATGCTCCATATAGCATGATGTCTTATTATATCAAATGACACTTATTTGACATGAGAAACATGTTACATTTCACCCATACGAGGTAGAAAATGCAAATGGAGCGCATAAGGTGCATAGTACTATGCACTTACAAAAAAAAGACGTTTGGTGCAGCCCACATTCTGGACTAAATCTGGAATACTTTTTATTGCAAAACATCTTAATATATGAAATGACGCTTATTTGAGATACATATCATATTACATTTCACTCGTACGAGGCGGAGTGCATTGTAATGTGCTATGCATGTTACAAAAAAAGACGTTTGGTCGGGAGCCCTCCCGGGACCAAATCTAACGTAAGCCATATCACACAATGTCTTAAAACATAAAATGATACTTCTAGGGCATGAGGTGCACATCCCAATGCAACCCCAGTAGGCCTCACACAATGGGTCAAAATGCAACGTGCGTAGCATGTTGCATAACATGCTGTGCACATTGGTAATGTGTGGTGCACATTAGAAATGTATGATGCACATTGCCTTATATGTGGTGCACATTCATTAAAAAATTTCAAATCCGGACCAAAAATTACAATTTTACCAAACCCTAAATTGGCTCTATAAATATAGAGCTTAGGGTCATTTGAAAGGGGTTCAAAAAATTGCTCTTGAGCAAGCCAAAACTATGCCAAAATTCTTCCAAAAAATTAATTAAACACTTAATTAATTAAATCATTAGGATCTCTAGTTAGGCTCCCTAAGCACATTTGGAAGCAAGAAATGGAAGAAAAACCTACTATCCCAAGGTAAAAATTCAATTTCCTTTTATTTTCTTTGGGTTGTTGCATAAATCCTCTAATTTTGGCTTGATTCTCTTGTGATTGGATTCAATCCTGTGTTTTTCTTGTTTACTCATGCTTTTGGGTACTCAAAAATACCAATTTTTGGCTTTGATCTGCCTAGATCCGAGCCAGATTTTACGTTTTTCTCAAAAAGCATATGTTTTCCCTTTGTTTTCCAAGCAATGTATGCCATATATTCATGAATGTGCTCCACATATTGCCTATGTGTGGTGCACATTGTCCTATATGCTATGCACATAGATCAAAAATTTTCCAGAAAATGCAATTTTTCTCAATTTTCACTTCCGATTTGACAAATCTAGCTATATTAAGGGTTTTTCCATGCCTCTAATGTACTGGATCTATCATAAATCTTCCAGATCTAAATTGATTTCAACTTTGAAATTAATTTTCTAAATTAAATGCTCATGTGCTTTTCAAAAATGCATTTTCTGGCATTGATCTACCTAGATTTGAGCCAGATTTGGAATTTTTACTAAAAAATTCATTTTTCTTCAATTTTTCTTACAATGTGTGCCACATATTCATGAATGTGCACCACATATTGGCAATTTGTGGCACACATTGATCTATATGCTGTGCATATTGTTTCTAAATTTTCCAGAAAACCAAGTTTTTCTCCCATTTTCTCACCCGATCTGATTTTTCCAATGGCATTTGAGGCTTATTCATGTCCCAAGTGTTCTGGATCTGTCAAATATTGTCTAGATCTAATTAATTTTAGCCTTAAAATTAATTTTTCAAGTTAAATGCCAATTTACTTGTTTGAATTGCAATTCGGAGGCCGATTTAAACTTAAAATAAGGTACTTCCTTTATTAACCTTGTTGTATTTAATAAGTAGATTGAGTTTATACTGATAAATTTGATTTCTTGTAGATTTAGCCTTAATGTGTGCCATACATTGTGTAATGTGTGTAACATATTGCTTACATGCTACGCACATTACATAACATGCTGTGCACATTCCTTGTGTTTTTCCAGAAAAATTGCATTTTCAATCATTTTTCAACCCATTTTGATAAAATCCAGTAAAATTTGTTGTTTGGTAATAACTCAAGTGTATTGGGTACATCAAAAATTAATTACATTTAATTAATTTTGGCCTCAAAATTAATTTTTTACGATCAAAATGCAATTTGGTTTGTATAAATGTAATTTTTGAAAGGATTGGATTCAAATCTGTTGAGGGGCCATCTCCAATTATTTTTAAGTGATGTTAGTACTCCGATTTGATTTCCAATGATCAAACAAGAATAATTTTGCTTAAAAGTATTTTTATTTTTATTAATTTTTACAATCTAACTCGTGTAAATTCGCATGATTGTTGCCAAATAATTGCTGGATTTTGACTCTTAGTTCATGCTTTCATATGGCATTAGAATAGTTAAATAAATCCTAAATTCATTTGCTACTAATGAATTTATTTATGTTTATTTTGTATAATATCCATTTGTACATTTTTGGCTCATACAACCCGAGATATAATAGTACCCGAGGAGGAGGGGACTTTACTTAACATCCCAAAAAAATGTTGTATGCATGGAGATTTATGTAATAGGATAGGATTATTATTGGTCTGTAATAATTAATCCCCTAAAATCCCATGTGTATCCCCTATTTCCTTGATCCCCTTTCACTGACCTCTATATTTTTATTCATGGATGGTTTATTATATTTGCTCAAATATATATGACATATCATGTCACATGCCATGCCATAATATACATTATCTCGTATGCTAATACAACTCAAATATGCCAATACATAATGCAATACGCGTAACTTACCATACTATATGACATGCCATATCATATACTATCATCATGTCATATGCCATTATGCCATGCCATATATACCATGTCATGTCATATGCCATGATAAATGCCATGTCGAATGTCAATTTGCATATACATCACTATGCCATGTTATACATATGCCATGTCATACACATGATATGTCATACATCATCTCATATGTCATGCATATCATATGTCATTCGCCTCATATGCCATGCCTATGTCATGTTATATGCCATCTCACATATCATGCATATGATTTACCATTCATTTCACATGCCATACATATGCCATGTCATCTATCTCGCATGTCATACATATGCCATGCCACTCACTTCATATGCCACACATACACCATACATTCTTTAATGCTAATATGATCCAAAAATGCTAACGTATTACGCTATATGTGCTATGCTTATGTCTCATGCTAAGTTGCCATGTCATGTATATGATATGTCATTTACATTCACATGTCATGCATATGCCATGTTATTTTATCGCTATTTTGCATGCCATGCCATCCAAATTTCATATAGCATTATATGCCATTCTACGTGCAACCTTGCAATACCAAATCACATGTCGTACTGTGTGCTTATATATACGCTCGTATGCTTGCCTGCTTAGGATAATTAATTCCAACTATAATGGTAAAATTGATTTTGGAAACTCATAAAAAGAGATCTCCACCACCCAAACGCAATCTCTGAAGGGTTTAACTAGCACTCATGCTATGGGTCGGTTGGACCAATCCGGAACAATCCAGTGGTAACTCCTTGTGACTCTTTTGAGTAAGTATCATTCCTCAAGGTAACCCCTTGAGAAAACTGTGCTTTCACTCCAAGTGCGGTCCTCTATCCATGAGCATCGCAAGCCTTGCTCTGGGATCTGGCAGAAACCGGCGCTCACACTACATTAACTAGCATTCCCGGTTGAGAGCACCCATCAGAGTCACTGGTGGACTACCAGAATTTCATCCATATATGGCTACTAGGGCATGTTGAGTTATATATATGTAGAGGCCAGCATGATAGAGTGAGAGGATACAATGGTAAACTTAACACTTCTAGTAATAAAGGTAGACATCATGGTTCATCAACTATTGATAATTTCTGAGGTAACAGTACCTCAAAGAGATCATGTAGTGCTACATCTGGAGTGACACCACCAAGACTAGATCTCAAAAATCTAGATGTACCCCTTGGATATGAGAATCTCTAAGGTTTCATCAAAGGTTAGTTGATATGACCTCATAACCCATCAATCTACACATATGATGAGCTGGGTTGCTCGTACGAGACATCATTCTTGGTGCTGATGAGGGATGAAATTAAGTTTGAACCACTAAACACCACTCATATGAGCAGATGAAGTGCATTAGTATGCTATTGATTTTGCTAATCTAACATATGCTTGACCTGTGCAGGTGCCCCAAGATGTCATGGCTAATGCTATGAGGCTATTGACGAGATTGTACCACTACCACAGTTCTGAGATTCTAGATGTCTGAGTAAGTATCATGTTAAAGAGATCGTCCGACTGATATCATGCCTAGAGTGGTACAACATTGAGGTCCCCAACAGTCCTAGTCCAGATAAGGAGCAATCAAAGATGATGATACCTAGAATAGACACGACATCAGATTCTATATGCATGGTGTCATAGCTATGTAGCTTTTGTATTAGGATATAGGATAAAGTAGTGCAGCCTAGCATAGCATGAAGACCTAGTACACTCAAGCTATGGTGTACAAACATTGAGAACCATTGATCACTCAAATTCTATACCTTTTAGATTTAATAGTGATATGAGCATCAGTTTCTATTGCCGCCCAAAGCGAGGCTTGCAAGGCTTGTTGATCGAGGACCACACTTGAAGAGAAAGTGCAAACTTCTTGAGGGGTTACCTTGAGGAATGATATGGACTCAAAAGAGTCATAAGGGAGTCACCACCGAATGGTTCCAGATTGGTTCAACTGACCCATAGCATGAGTGCTAATTAAACCCTTCAGAGATGGGTTTGGGTGGTGAAGATATATTTCTATGAGTTTCTAAAATTGATTTTACTATTGTAGTCAGAGTTAATTATCCTCAGTAGGCAAACAAGCAAGCGTATAAGTAAGCATATAGTGCGACATGTGATTTGGTATTGCATAGTTGCACGTAGAATAGCATATAATGTTATATGGCATTTGGATGACATGGCATATGCATGACATGTGAAGTGATGCCATAATAAATTGACATAGCATATGCCTGACATGACATAATAATGAAATAGTAAAAATGACATGGCATAATGACATGGTATATGCATGACATGGCATAGTGATGTGTGTGTGAATTGGCATTTAACATGGCATGTGACATGGTATACGACATGGCATGTGATATGACATATGACGTGGCTTGGCATAATAACATGGCATAATGCCATATTGCAAGTTGGCATGATATATTGGCGTATAACATAAAAAATAGTACATATGACAGATTGGCGTATTTAGATCATATTTACATATGAGATAATATGTTATGGCATGACATAGAAGTGTGTGATGTGGTATATGACATAGCATGTGACATGATATGGCATATATATTTTAGTAAATATAATAAACCATCCATGAAATAAAATTTTGTAAGGCCGATGAAATGGATCAAGGAATTAGGGGATACATGCGGGATTTTAGGGGTAAATTATTACAAAACCAAGAATAATGTCATCTTATTACATAAAATCTTTGTGTAAATAATATCTTGGGATGTTAAGTAACGTCCCCTCCTCCTTAGGAAAATTTCCTCCTCAGGTTACACGAGCTAAAAATGCACGAGTGAAAAATGCAATATAAATAAATAAATTCATTAGTAGCAAATGAATTTAGGACTTATTTGACTAATTATATGCCATATGAAAGCATGAATCAAGAGTCAAAGTCTAATTAATTGTATGGCAATAATCAAGTGAATTAACACGAGTCGGGTCATGAAAATTAAATAAATAAAAATAATTTTATTTTCAATTGATCATGGCATGTCGAATGGGAATTGCTAACATCACACGAACAGTAATTAGAGATAGCAACTCGACCAACCAATACCAATCCTATTAAAAATCACATTTTAACGAGTCAAATAAGTATTTAATCAATAAAAGTTAATTTTGAGGCCAAAATTAATTAAATATGATTAATTTATGATAAATCCAATACATTTGAGCTACTGTTAAACATCAAATGTTACTGGAATCATCAAATCAAACTTAAAATTGAGTGAAAAATGCAATTTTCTGGGAAAAATCTAAGCTATATGCATAGCATGTAGTGCTATATGCACAGCATATAACCTACATGCTATGCACATAGTGCTATGTGTTGCACATGTAGTAGAAAAATTTCAATAAAAGTCTAGTTTATTTTGAAAAAACACGATCTATAGACAAATTCCAACAACTTTAACAAAGCATGTTATGTCATTTGAGCATGAATAAATGTCTGAATCATAAGCAAACAAATTAAATGCATATTTAATTTGAACTGTTAATTTTGAAGCCAAAATTAATTATATCTGGACAATATTTGATAGATCTAAAACACTAAAAGCATGGGCAAGCCTTTAATGTTGTTAGATTCATCAGATCAGAAGAAGAAACAAGAAAAAATAGAAGAAAAATAGCATTTTTTGGAAAATCAGAGGCCTATGTGCATATCATATAGGCCTATGTGTGCCACACGTAAGTTAGATCTGGCACACATAGCACTATATATGGTGCATATAGTGTGCAAAAATATAAGAAAATTAAGTTTTTAGGCAAAAAGGCAAAATCCAAGTTAGATTTAAGCATATCCGAAGTAAAAATAAGTAGTTTTGATCATTAATGAGCATGAACAATCATCAAGCAAGCAAGATTTAAGCTAATTATCAAGAGTTACTTGTATGATGTATGAGTTATGATCATTAATAGAGTTGTGTCTGATGTATGAGAAGTTTACTGTTATCCTCAGAGTTACTTGTAACATGATGGTGACATTAACAGTACCTGTACCTACTGGAGAGGTGTTCCCATACTTGATTAGAGCTTTTGACGTTAGCCCCATTAATGTGAGGTCACTTTTGACTACAAACGGCTATGTAGACCTTACTGCCATTTTTTGGCTGTGTAGCCAAAAACCCGTGAATACTTTCTCATGGTTGAGGGTAGCGGGATTCAGATTGCTGGCATAATTCCTATTCATCGATCCATCTGGCCATGGAGATTTGTTGATCGAGCCCATGTTAGTTTGTTTAATGATTAAGCAGCGGAGGAAATTTAAAATTTTCATTTTAAAACAACAAACCAAAAGAAGATCTTTGCATCAAAACACATAAGAACTTGTTTAGAGATTAGACGTGACAGTTTGATAGTAACCCTTACTTTATGTGCAGATGTCCTTTGTTCTTTATCTCTAAAACGTTTATGGTTGTAGCAAACCAAAAACCACAAAGATAGGTAGCCTCCAATAGTATCCACATGAAACAAGGAAGTCCAAGCAAGTGTGAGCGTACGTATTCGCTTCTCGGCTTTTCCGGTTTTTACAGGTTTTAACTTTTGAGAAAAACGGGATATGTGTGGAGTCGCCACCTAGTTTGTTTCTATTAATCCAATTGAATTAACTTTGAAAACTAGGAAATAAAACCTTGGTTTTTCAGAGTTGAAAAC
>CANYBF011041906.1:0-11703 GCA_948192965.1 Dalechampia spathulata | reverse complement strand
TAATTAGTCTCTAAATCCTTAGAAAAAAATTAATGAAGTGTTTAATTAATTAATTTTTGGAGTGATTTTTGCAAAGTTTCAGCTGCTCTCAGAGCAAATTCGGGATCCAAAAAATGTTGCCCGAGCTCTATATTTATAGAGTGAAATTTTGGGTGGCAATTTTGTAATTTTTGGCACGTATTTCCATACATGTGCGCCACATGTAAGGCTATGTGCGCCACACATGTGCTACATGTGGCGCACATAGGGCTATATGCGCGCGCATATAGCCTAGAAACCCTCGCGTAGGGCCCACTGTGGTCACTTCCGGGATGTGCCGCGAAAGTTTTTCCAACTTTACAGAAGAAAGTTTTTCCAAATTCGGTCCCGAAAGGGTTCCCGACCAAACGTCTTTACTATGCAACGTGCGCAGCCTATAGGGCTATGCGCTACGCACGTTGCATTTTCTACCTATGCGCTCCGCCTCGTACGGGTAGAATGGGATGCGTACCATATCTCCAGGAAAATGCAAACAACATTTCGAGAAACTTTACAGTTATAAGTTTTCTCAAATTCGGCCCCGAACATCAAGTTTTGGCTAATGGGCCCGATTTGGGCCCAATAGGCCCATTAAGGCTAAAAAGTGGCATACGGGATGCCGTGGGTCGTGCCTCGCATATGCACTAGCGGAAATGTGTTCTACACGTCGAGAACACTTAAATTGGTGAATTCAGGTAGTGGGCCCATCTGGGTACTATTCATGATGAATAGTCCTCTTATGGGCCCCACAGCATAAAAGAGTCTGGAAAGTGGCAAATAGCATACCAAGCGTTCTGCCTCAAGTGAGGCGATAGATAAGGTGTGTTCTGTGCGTACAGAACGCATTGAAGCGGACGATAGTGGGAAGCGGACCCCACTAGTGTTTAGTGGGCCCCACAACGAGGTGAACCTACAAATGTGGTATTCGGAATGCCACGAGATGTGCCTTGCGTAAGGCAGTAGTAGAATGTACTCTGTAAGTACATAATACACAGAATTGGCTAATTGGGGAAGCGGGCCCCACCTGTATACTATTCATAGTGAATAGTAACCTAGGTCAAAAATGCAATATTTTACATTCTGTATGTCCTACCACGCGTAGACAGGTGTGAAACGTATTCTATAAATGCAGAATACACAAAATGGGTTAATAGGGGCAGCTGGCCTCGTTTCTGCTAGGTGGGCCCCACAGCGCAGTGGGCCCAGAAGATGGCATTTGCGATGCTAAGCGTTGTGCCTTGCATAAGGCAGCTGGAAAATGTATTCTGTAAATACAGAACACACAGAATAAGTTATTGGGGACTGTGGGCCTCACTTCTGTTTAGTGGGCCCCACCTATGTACTATTTATGATGAATAGTACCCGGGGCTAAAAATGCAATACTCCGCATTTCAAGTGTTTTGTCCCCCGTATACGGCAGGGGAGGGTGTTCTGTATGCACAGAACACTCAGAATAGATGGCGGGTCCCGCCAGGCGCCATGGTGGGCCCCACCAGTTATGAAATATTCCATTCATCAGAACACACAGAGGAAGTTATAGGGGCTTATATGTATAATCGGGATCGATACCAGAGACTAAATCCTAGTCAAATCAATAAAGATCCAAAATCATACAATGGTGAAAAGTGAGGGTCAACATTATTATATGTTAAAAAGGATGTATTGAAACAAAACACATAAGCTAATTAACAAGATTGAAAATATATTTGTACAAGTTAAGTATATAATTTTATTAATAATTAAATAATACTATAGTGAGCACTTGATTATAATTGTCATATGTTATAAGTAATATAAGTCATATTAATTAATGTGAAATTAAGTTATCATTTTGTTAAGTGTATATATAGGTTAAGAACATGTTAAGCTATGATATATATTTTAGTTGTTATGTATACAACTTATATAGATAATTTTAAGTTCACAAAATGAATTAATGGAATGAGTTTCAAAGTTATATGATAACTAGCAATTATCTAAGCTAGAAGTTAAATAACAAGAAAAATAAAAAGGGGTATAAGTCATAGATGAATAACATGCTGACAAATCAAAAGCAAGAAGGTGATACAAAACAAAAATTAAAGCATTGCAATTTAATGTATATGTCATTTTAAATTAATTATTTAATTAAATGAATATAATTTCATATGGAAAAATAGTAAATAAGAATACATGATTAAGCATTAAGAACTAAATTTTAATACCTTACACCTATATATACATATATATTCTAAGAAAACTATAGGGGAAAGATATACTTATGTATTGATTTTGTATTGGTTAGAGGAGTATATAGGATTGATCAAGAAAAGGAATATATTGACTTTGCCTTCATAATTAGGACAAAAGTAGACTAATTTAATATGAAAGAATTCATGTGAAAAGAGACAAACCTTACTACATTAGTAAGAATTAAGGATCCTTCTAGTATAAAGGATGAAATAAAAAAAAATTTATTAATTAATAAAAAAACATACTCAACATGTAAAAGGAAGGTATAAGAAGGAAGAAGCTTAATGGGTAACAAGTGTCACATCCATCCTCACTATCACTATTTTAATTATGGTTATAATGACGTCTAGTTATATTTTTGATTTTAGTCATTAAATTATTAGCATAATCAATGATTAATAATCTGACATTTAAATAATTGTTTTATATTTATAAATAATTATATTATTGTTGTTGTACAAAAATATAACATTTAAATTATTTCATTTGAATGTATAGATACTTATATTACTAGTATCACCAAAAAATATAATTATAATTGATATAAGAATGATTATTAGTAAAGTATTAAAGGTTGATATTAATCAATAAATTATTTGATAGAAGAAAATGATGAATGAATAATTAAAATAAGGGATAAGTTAGAATCATTTATGAATAGTATATATATTTAGTGAGCATCAAATTATACATAGTATTTAATTATACTTAGCTATATTTCAATGATATTTGATAATTTGTGACTAATGAATTATTAAATAAATGTTTTTTTATGTATAGTTAGTTTATATATATATATATATATATAAATTAGAGGAGTAATAATAATTGAAAAAAAAGAAATAGAGAAGGGACAATTGTTGTCATAGAATTTCAATTAAAAAAATAGTTAGTACTTATATGGGTAATTCTATGTAAGGCGGTGAATTAAAAGTTTTTTCTTTAATAACTCTTACGAAAAGGAAGGGAAATGAACCTACTATGATCTAGAACACCTAAAAAAGAAAAGAAAAATAAAGAGCCTTATCTTACGTACAGCCTAAATGAAGCTAGTCAACTTCAATCCATCTCCCTCTTTTGCTGGACAAATTTTACTGTTAATAGATTAAAAGGGTAAAGTTTT
Source organism: Dalechampia spathulata (assembly GCA_948192965.1). Classification (NCBI taxonomy): domain Eukaryota; kingdom Viridiplantae; phylum Streptophyta; class Magnoliopsida; order Malpighiales; family Euphorbiaceae; genus Dalechampia; species Dalechampia spathulata. The sequence continues at coordinate 8,330 of CANYBF011041906.1, read as the reverse complement.
ATGATTTCATATGTTTAAATGGTTATCTACTGGCAATCAAACCTTTATATGAGGGAATTCTAGAATGATATGAATATGTATTTGCTGGATATTAAAAGATTAAAAGATTGTTAAGGAAGTTTAATTTTATTCCATTTTGAATTTAGTAAGTTAAATATTCTTGGATGTTTAATGAGTTAGTTCCTAAGTTTATATACAAAACCCTTAAACATGTGCAAGAACAGTTAACTACAACAACCAAATTAAAGAACCATATATGTTAATATAATAAACTCCATTCTTAGCTCATATCCCATGTTAATTGAAATGTTGTTACTATTTTATTAATTGATTTAAGGAAGGTTCTAATAACAGTCCTCGTTAAGCAAAAAAAATTCTTCCAAGAATGCATAAAGAACTTATAAAATATCAAGAGATGGTTTGTAATTCATTTGTACTTGCTATTTCTTTTATCTATGTACACATATATCAGTACCAGAATGATTACATGACTAATTGATGTTTAACCATGTATAATCTATATGAACCTGGTGATTACTTAATTGGAAGATTGCAATTGTAATGGAACTTAAAGATAAATAAGTTATATCATTGATGCATGTTATGGATACACATACTCACTGATTGAAATGATTACTACTTTAGAGATATTCTTAGATGTGGTAATAGCAACTAAGTTGCTAATTAAATTAACTGAATCTTTCATATTAAATGCTAGGTGACATGGGAGAGTTGTATCCATCTATAATTTTTATTCTTAAGAAGTTAATCTCTTAGTTCAATGATTTTGAAGATGAAACTTGTGCATTATGGAATGAAACACACCTTCTAAATGTTATGCATAATTAAAGTGGACTCAAGCTACTAAAAATTTATTAGGGAATTGACTTGTATGGAAGGAATTTGATCCTAAAATTTATATGAATATTGGATGTAGCAAATTGTAAATTAGGGACTTGATTAAAGAGTGATGATGTTGAATTTATTATAGCTAGTTCAATAATTATTAGATCTTTAAATCAATTGTGTGTATGCTTGTGTATACTTAGTTTGAACTAATATAAGAAATTGATATGCATTAAATAACTACAACATCATATTAGACTAAATATGCATTTAGTTATAATTGGAGTTAAAGACATAAGAAACTTGCTGAAACGGTGCATATGTTGATTTATGAAAAAGTGTTTAGGAGTGGAAGATGTAATTTAAAATTTTTAAAACATGTCATTTCATCGGATCTAGCAATCCTATTCATAAAATACACCGATAAATAAGAAGATCATTAAAGAAGAGATCAAAAACTTACTTTTATGCAGATCTCCTTCTTTCTTGTTTATCAGAAAAGTTATAGCAAACTTTTCAATCTCTAATGTAGAGGATTTCCAAAGTATCCACACAAGCAACAAGAATGATAGTAATCAATATTACTTGTTTTGTTTTTGAGACTAGTAAAACAAAATAGAAAAGAATAGATGAAGAAAATATGAATTCAATTTTCTTCTTGATCTCCTATTAAAAACCAAATTAATCTTCTTGTTCTTGAGCTTTGAAAGGCTTGGAATAATGGAGGAAGGAGGTAGCCAAAATTTATTGTTTTGTAACCCTAAAGGTTGTGTTAGACAACTTATAAAAAACTAGTTAGGTTTTTAAGTTACTTAAGTCATATACATGTGCATGTCACATGCTTCAGGCATGTGACTTGCATGTGCATGACTTAAAATCCCTCCAAAAGCACATGACAATCATATTCCCTTTCCTTCTAACTTATAATACATGAATAAGTCATGTAATAGTCACATATGGACCAATTCACATCCAAGCCCGCATATGACATGCATATGGAACATGTCATCTTAAATCACTTGTATCTTGAGTTCTACTTATCAAATTTAAGTGATCATGGTATCAAATTGAAGATCTTTTCATGGTCTTCCAAATAAAAATGAAATATCTAGGTTATTTTATAACCATAAAAACATTATTTCATCAATATCCATTCATGATTATCATCCCTTTTACTTTTAATGTGTGACCTTTTGGGTTCTTGACATATTGGCAACATATGAATATATTATTAAAATCCATTTAATAACATCATATATAAATCAAGAGTGATGTCTAGTCATACATCATAGCTACCTAAATGTCAAAAGGTCATTAGTTTGACTATAACCCTTCTATATCAGATTCCATGCAATAAACTCCTTTTACCATCCACTATCTCATTTAGGTTTGAGTATGGATTAATGTTAACTCAATGCATAATCAAGTATGTTAGATTATGCCCTAAATTTGAAGTTTTATGTACCATAATCTTTATACCCAAAATACCCTTATGAAGCTCATTCGTCAATAGGCATTTTACTTTGGCCAGAGATTCCTGAATAAAGAATATTACATGAATTAATAAGATAAACCCCTACATTTAATTTGGGGTGGTGAATCCTTTATTGATAAATAAATTCCTTTAACTACTTCACACTATATTCAGCCTCTAAGCTATGAATGCCTCCTAAAAAAGGATAAAACATAGGAGTCAAAAAATAGTGATCCATAATTAAGATAACGTTGTTATCTAAAGTCTTAAATATACTTGCACTACTGATATGAGTGAGATATATTTCACAGACATAGATTAATCATCCATATGAAATCTCACTGGTAAGGGCTCTAATTAGTCAGTCCTAAACTGCCCATCTACATGTTCACTTTAGACAACTCTTATCATGATGAATGAGAATCATCTTAAAAGAAAGTATAACATGTGCTGATCTTAACCATATTAATAATATCCATTCTTATTAATACATTGGTCAAGGATAATTTAGATATTCAATATTTGCATACAATAAGAATCTTATTTCATAAACTCTTTATGAATTCGCTTGTACTGTCCCGAAATGTTGGAATTCATTATTTAGTTAATAACCTTTCAAGCAAACTGAATAATGAATAATGTCTTTTATTGATATATTGTTCAATATTAAATTACAATAAAACATGATGCTCTAGAGCATACACTAACAAACTTCAACTTACGCTAGAGCCAATCATACATAAACTTCAATCCCATAGAAGTTACATGTCTATCATGCTTGCTTTGTATCAATGCCTTAGTGAGAGGGTCTGCCATATTCTACTCTATGGGAACTCTGTTAACCTCTACTTCTCCTCTACCGATGATCTCTCTAATCAAATAGTATCTCTTGAGAACATGTTTACTCTTCTGGTGAGACCTAGGCTCTTTTGCTTGGGCTATTGCTCCATTGTTATCATATAATAGAGGAATAACTTCTACACTATAGGGAACCACACCAAGTTCATGAATGAAATTTCTTATCCATATGGCCTCCTTTGTTGTATCCGATGTGGTTATGTACTCTACCTCAGTTGTAGAATCTGCTATGGTCTCTTGTGTAGAACTCTTCCAAAGAACTGCACCACCATTCATTACAAACACGTAACCTAATTGAGATTTGTAATCATCTTTATCAGATTGGAAACTGGTATTTGTATACCCAGTTAATTGCAAATCCCCTTCTCTATTTACTAAAAACATATCCTTAGTTCTTCTTAAGTACTTAAGGATATTCTTGATAGCTGACTAGTGTTCCTCTCCATAACTGGATTGGAACCTATTGATGACACTTAAAGAGAATGTCATATCTGGTCTAGTACATAACATAGCATACATGATGGATCCAATTGCTAATGCATATGGAATCTTGGTCATGTGATCTTTCTCATCTTATGTCCTAGGAAACCATGCTTTAGAAGGATGTTTCCCATGTACCATAGGAATATAACCCTTCTTTGAAAGATCCATACTAAACCTCTTTAGTACCTTGTCTATGTAAGTAGACTGTGAAAGACCAATAAGCCTTCTTGATCTATCTTTATAGATCCTTATACCTAAAATATAAGTGGCTTCTTCAAGGTGTTTCATGGAGAATTGTTTGGATAACCAAACTTTAACACTATGCAAAAAATGAAACATCATTTCCAATAAGTAATATGTCATCTACATATAACACAAGGAAAGCAGTTGCACTCCCACTATCCTTCTTGTAAATACATGGTTCATCAATGTTTTGAATGAAGCCAAATTCTTTAACAGCTTCATCAAAATGAATGTTCCAACTCTTTGATGCTTGCTTCAATCCATAAGTGGATCTTTGAAGTTTGCATACCTTATTGCTATCAATAGATATGAAACTATCAAGTTGTGTCATATACACCTCCTTAAGCATATTTCTATTAAGGAAAGCTGTTTTCACATCCATTTGTCATATCTTATAATCATAATGAGCAGCAATAGCAAGTAAGATTCTTATGGATTTAAGCATAGCTACTAGTGAGAAAGTTTTATCATAGTTAATTTCTTATTTTTGATGATAACCCTTTACCACCAAGCAAGCTTTATAGGTAATCACATTAGCATCCATGTCTGTCTTCTTTTTGAATACCCACTTGCACCCAATGGGTTTTATTCCCTTAGGTGGATCAACCAAAGTCCCCATCTAGTTCTCTAACATGGAATCCATTTTAGACTTCATAGCCTTTAACCATAAATCATATTTTAAACTTTTTAAAAGTTCAACTAATAAGACTTCCTTATTCTCATGAACAAGGAATCCATACCTCTCAAGCATAGTTCTTATTCTAGTTGAGCATCTGGGAGCTTGTGTTTCCATAGTTTTTGATTCTACATCAGTAGGATCAATCAGTTGATCTGCTTCATCTTATCATGATTGAACTTCATCAAGTTCAATTCTACTTCTACTGTCTCCTTTTAGAAGAAATTCTTTCTCTAAGAAAAAAGCATGCTTTGAAATAATCACCTTTTGTTCCAAAGGAAGATAAAATTAATACCCTATGGTTTCCCTAGGATATCCTATAAAATAGAATTTATTAGACTTTACCTCAAGCTTGTCTGACATTGTCCTCTTAACATAGGAAGAATGACCCTATACTTTCAAATAAGATAAGATAGGTTTGTTATTATACCATATCTCATATGGTGTAACCTTAACTGACTTAGATGGAACTCTGTTCAAACCATGAACAATAGTCTCTAGTGCATAGCCCCAAAATGATTTTAGTAATCCTGCAAGGCTCATCATGGACTAAACCATATTTAATAAAGTTCAATTCCTCCTTTTTGATACACTATTATGTTAAGGTGTATAAGGAGGTGTCCATTGATATAAAATCCCATTATATCTAAGATATTCAAGAAACTCTTGGCTTAGGTATTCACCACCTCAATCTGATCGAAGAGTTTTAATAGTCTTGCAAAGTTGTTTCTCTACTTCATTTTTGAATTCTTTGAACTTTTCAAAGGTTTTAGATTTGTGCTTCATTAAGTACAACCATACATATCTAAAATAGTCATCTATAAATGTAATGAAGTAGCTGTATCAACCTCTGGCATGAATGGTTATAAGACCACATACATCTGAATGTATGAGTTCTTGTACCTTTTTAGTTCTTTCACCTTATCCTTTAAAAGATGATTTTATCGTCTTGCCTAATAAACAAGATTCACGTGTTTCATAAGATTCATAATCAAATGAACCCAAGTTACCTAATTTATGTAACTTAGACATGCAAGTGTTGTTTATATAGCCAAGATGATAATGCCATAAAAAGAGTGGATTAAGAGCATTAACTTTGATTCTTTAGTTTGAACATTGCAAATGAGGTCTATATTATTCAGTATATAGATTCCATTCTCAACATTTGTAGAATAAAAAACATACCATCTTTAAATATTGAACAACCATTATTGTTAATGGAAAAATTAAATCCTTGTTCAACAAGACAAGATACTAAAATAAGGTTCTTATTTAAACTTAGAATAAAATAACAATTATTAAGTTTTAGTTTTAAACTAGAAGCTAAATGTAAAATATAGGTTCCCATTTTTAATACAGCAACTTATGCTTCATTAGTAACCCTGATATCTTCATCGTTCTTACTTACCCTCCTCATATTGACCAGCCCCTATAAATCACAACAAATGTGAGATGCACAACTAGTATTTAATACCCAACTCTTATTATTAGAAACAGCACTAGAGTTAACTCAATCATAAATATACCTGAAGCAGAAGCACAGTTCTTCTTTTCTAGATCTAAGTATTCCTTACAATTTCTTTTCTAATGCCTTTCCTTATTGCAATGGAAGCAAATACCCTTTGGGGGGTTCTTATATAGCTTTCTTACCCATACCTTCTATGGGCTTCAGAGCAGGCTACTTACTCTTCTTCTTCATTGTGCCCTTCTTTTTGGTAGGCTTAGAAGAACTAACTACCACTGCTACTTTAGCACTCTTCGTATTATCATCCTGAGCATATTTTAACAAATTGATAAGCTCAGGAATAGTAATCTCTCCTTTATTCATCTGATAGTCAAGTGCAAATTGTGTATAACTATCTAACAGAGATTAGAGAACAAGGTCAATCACCAGCTCCTATTTTAGTCTAAAACCAAGACCCTCCAGCCTCTAAATGTAGCCATTCATCTTAATACCATGAAATATAGCATATGACCCTTCTGCCAATTTGCACAAAAAAAGTGCCTTTCAGAGTTCAAATCTCTCAATCCTTACTTTTTCCTCAAAAAGCATTTTGAGATAAGTAGCTATAGTATGAGAGTTCATAGTCTCGCAATGCTTCCAGAGATCATTCTCCATAGCTCCCAGCATGATGCTGCTGGGCATTTCATCCTCCTGTTTAAACTTATTATAAGCATCTCTGACTTATTAAAGGAGTTGGCTATAGGTGTGCATGGTTAAACTTGATCCATTACATGGGCTATCTGTTCATCTCTTAAAACTATTTTGACTTAGCATATCCAGTGAATGTAGTTGGATCCATTAAGTTTATGTTTAAGAATTTAGTGGAGATCAACTTTTCTTGACATTTTAGAAAAATCTGTAGGAAAAAGAGAAATAGTGTGTCATTAAAAACATCATATATTTAAAAACATAATAAGGTCTTTTATTAATTTTTATCTTCTAATATTTTATTTTTGAACTAATAGCCCTTAACTACTAATCTGGGAAGGTCATGCTTTGCCTTCCTTAGTGGGTTAGTATCCAAGGACCATTAAGCCCAATCTTGAGTATGCTCAACAAATTGGAACTTAATGTTAATAGGTAGACATCTCTCATTTCAATCATATCTATACATGACTACTAAATCATTGGGTTATCAACTTTTCTTGATACTTATGTTATCTTACATAACATAATTCCCCAATCTGGCCTATAAAACATTTTAAATTGGTTATTGTCGCACCCTAATTTTGGACCGGCCTTGGTTTGGATCGATTCCGAGTTGATTCCGGGCCATTTAGGGTTCTTTCGGACTGCCTGGAGCCTTTTTGGACCGGGCTAGGCCCGTTTAGGGTTCCATTTGGCACTCTTGGAAGGATATGCGATCACATATGTCCCATTACACTCCGCATATGAACATGTGCGTTCGCATATGTTTCATTACAAAACATGTGCGATCACACATGTCCCCGAGGGCAGACTTGATTTAGCCCTAATCTGCCATTTGGCTTAAGAGGAAAAAATTTTAGCGAAACCCTAGACTTCCTAGGCAGCCGTCAGCAACTAAAACGTGATTTGACACATCAAAAAACACCAACTTTGATTGATCTAAGCCTTAGGGTTAATTAAAACGCATTAAATCACTTAGAATTAGGTGGTTTAACATCCTAAACTTGGATTCGGGCGGATTGGATTGCTATTCTTTTCCCTAACGTTTTGGAGAATCTACAAGAGGTAAATCAATTCACCTTCTTATTAATTTTGTATTGTTTAAATGTCATAACATGATTCTAATTGCTATTTGATGCTATTTGTGAATTATGCATGAAATTGATTGAAAGCCGACTTGTTTTTAAATGATTTTCGTCTTGTTTTAACATGTTTTGATTGTTTTAAATTCGCATTGGTTTTCATGCATTCAATCATATGCGTTTGCACATGATCATCCTCCCAACGCATATGTTCATTCTTAAGTTGTCTTGATTGCCGAATGTCATTTGATATGTTTAGAGTATGCACGCATATATTATATTGTCTATGGCCCCAATCGCATATCATCATGTGTGATCGTGTATGATCTTGCTAATATCATATGCGTTCGCATATGATCATCCCACCAATTTATTTTTTTCTTGGCTTCCGTGTCTTCCTTGTTACATTTTAGGCATGTTTCGTGATTTGCATGATTATGATTATTGCCATATTTGATTGATTGCATTGATTGATATTATTGCCATGTTTATCTTTGTTGCCATGTATGCTTTATT
>CANYBF011041652.1:0-23588 GCA_948192965.1 Dalechampia spathulata | reverse complement strand
CAAACATACCCTAAGCAACCTAAACAAACCCTGGATTGCACCTGAATGAACCGGGAATGCCCGTAAAGGCAAAGCAATGAAGAAATAGCCCGACTCATCCCAATCAATCCGAGAGGCTCAAATTTAGGGTGCGACACATATGTTCTGATGATGGTCTTGTAGGGCTTGAGATCTGAAAGCTGAACCCCAAGTTTGGGAAGCACTTTGAGTGGTAGACATTGATGCCAGAACTGTCATCCACCATGGTATAGGGGGTGGTGAAGTTCATAATGTTCACCCTAATGAACAGTGCCCTGTTGTGGCGGATCCCCTCGGCCGGTAGATCTGCATCAGAGAATGTGATCATACTGGATGATAGCTCCTGGTTGACCAGCTGGCTCTTCATGCTGAAGGTAGAAGCAGAGGGAGAGATTCTCATAGCAGAGAGTGCTTCGACGACAGCCCGTCGATGTTGCTGGGAGGATAGTACTAGGTCTCAGATGCTAATGTTTGCTTGGGTTTTCTTTAGCTGTTTGACCACAACATTATCAGGCTGAGCAACCTGATCAGCTGGCAGTGGAGCTGGAACATTGCTCGGACCAGCTTGATCTCTAGCGGGCCTAACCTCTGTCGGCTTCTTGGGAGCTTCATGTTTCTTCCCGAGGTCGGGAGGAGTAAATACCTTGCCACTGCGGGTCTTGTTGCGAACCCGAGAGAACATCTTGTTAGCACCTAGCCCTTTCTGCTGTTTGGCCTGCTTTGGTGCTGGTTTGGTTACCTTGGGAGTCTCGGTTGACTTACCCTTATCTGAAGCTTAGACGTCTGATGCTTTAGGTTTGGATGATTTCTGTGTAGCTGCAGACTCATCCTTAGAGCTCTCGTACCATATGTCAATGGCACCAATGTCAAATCTACCATCGGGGCGGAAGGTAATAGTAGGCAGCTGAGCATTCCCCTTGTTGTTGAGGGGGGAAAAGGAGCTTAGGATCAGGGATTCTGGCAATCCCAATTGGATCATGTAAGTGTGGTTGGCTTTGTAGTAGTTGGGTAGCGAGTTCATCTTAGTGGACGGTTTTGATTTCTCAGGGTCCTCAATCTCACCAAAGTCGATGAGGTTTTGAATGACAAGTCTGAGGGAGCGACAATCATCGGTGTTATGGCCATGGTGTTGGTGATAGTGGCAGTAGGTTTTGGTGTCTACTGTGGCTAGAGGTGGTGTTTTGAAGTTTGGTTCCAGCGGTTTGATGAGTTTGGCTTTAAGGAGGCGGTTAAAAACCTTGGAAAGTGGCATTCCAAGATCTGAGAATTTCTGGGTTGGCATAGTGTTCTGGAGTATGGGGTTTGGTGTTTGCACAACATGGATTTTTGGTATTTACAGAGCGCTGGTGTAATGAGGTTTTGGTTGTGGTGGTGTATAGGTTGCGGTTTTGGGTTTAGGAAAGTAGAGCTCTTTTTTCTTACCCTCAGTCTGCTCAATGCGTTGTCCTACTGAGTAAATGTCCTCAAAGGTGTGGAACGTCTGATATTTCAGCCTATCTTGGTAGAGTGGCAGCGACCCCATGATAAGCTTATTGATCATATTCGATTCAGATGGCTTCTGTTGGACCAGTGCAACTTTGTCCATCCAACGATTGAAGTAATCCATAAAAGATTCATTAGTTTTCTGCTTAACTATTTCCAGGTCCATTAGGGTTACATCAAATCGGGCCTTAAACCCGTATTGTTTACAAAAAGCAGTACAAAGAGGCTTCCACTCGACCGTGGTTGCTTGTTCAGACTGTGCTACCAGGCTAGCGCTGGTCCTTCTAGTGATATGAAGAAGAGCCGAACAATCTGATCATCTTACAAGTCCGTAGTACTCATCAGCATGGTGTAGGTGTTTAGATGGTTCTTCGGGTCCCCAACTCCGTTGTACTTATGAACATCAGGGAGCTTGAACTTGGCAGGTAACCCCTTGATAGCTCTGATAGAGAACTCATCAAAATCCAGGTCTGTTCCCATGCCCTTAGTTTTCATGATAGTCTATAGTTATTCTATCTTCTGCTCCAAGATAGTGGTCTCAGTTTTCTGAACATCATGCATATGGAGCGAGACGTCATCATCAGTCTCAATGTCATACCGATTGACACTCTTCCCCTTTTCCTTGATCGGAGCTGGCAGGGTGATGAATTCAGCAGGACTGAGAGCCTCCCAGATCTGTTGTTGCAAGAGGGTCTTGAAGTCGTCATTCAGAAGTTTGGCCATAGACTTATCAATGAACTTCTGAACTGCAGCGAGTATGGCCTCATCGGGTGTTGAGGCAGCAGGACCAGATGAGGACGTGACATTTCTGGCATTTTGAGAGTCTGACATGGTGCTGTACATGGCAGAAAGAGGTTAGCATGGATGCATGACTATGCAAATGTGGTTACGTATGATGTACGTGATGCGACACGTAGAATGTATGCGTGACCTATGCTAGGAAACATGTGATGTTATGGCTGCAACAAAGCGAGTTAGCATGCGTATGCGTGTATGCATGCGGTGTATCATGTAGGATGTATGTGTGACCTATGTTAGGAACATCCAGCATTATGGCTGTAAAAGCAAAATTTGTTAGTAGATTGCATAGGTATGCATGTATCCGTGATTGGAAGAAAACATAAAAGGGTTAGCAAACACGTAGCATGTAGCAGCGCTCCCTTCCAACCTTATACCTCCATGAGAATTGGTAAATTCAAGTTCTCCTGTCCTAAGTAAGGATACTAACCCGGAGTTACACTAGGAACTTGAGGTGCGTTTCTCTCAGATAGGCAAGCGAGAGGTTTGATCATTGCCTGATCATATGGGGGATTACGATGAAAACCCGACAACATTTCAACCATATTACGATGATAAGTTAATGCTGATGGAATTGGAATGAGGTTGTGCAACTATATGGAATCATGAAAGGATTCCAACTCTTAGCAGAGCAATACAGCACGATCATATTGTTATGATAAGAGTACGCTCGTGGAATAAGCATGAGGTTGGGCAACTATACAGAATCATGAAAGGATTTTGACTCTTAGTAGAGTAATACGAGCATAATCATATTGTTATGATAAGAGTACACCTGTGGAATAGGCGTGAGGTTGGGCAATCATACGAAATCATGAAAGGATTCTGACTCTTAGCAGAGCAGTACGTGGGAGGAAAATAGGCCGGGTCTATGCAAATCCACTCACATGATAAGGCAAAGATCAACATAGCATGCAATAAGGGTCCTAGTTTGGAATGTTGCTAGGCTTACTACATGGGCTTTAGTCCGATTTTGAGAATAGGCTAAAGTCTCCCGCCATGTTGTCCATAACCTATCCAACCAAATGGAATCATTGATATAGGACTATACCTCACATCTATCCGTCAGGAATCATCGATGGTTATCAGTACAGTGGAACGAGTGGTGAAGGTAAATGTGCTTTCCCAAGGAGTCAAATGGAGTTCAAGGTACTCCCCCACTTACAATCATCGGTTTGACACGAGACAAGGGTGGTGTGTATGGACACGTACTGGTGTTGTGATGCATACAATTAATCCAACTATGATGGGAAAATTGATATGGAAACTCTTAAATGCCACCACTCTTTCACCGTGATGTCCCCAATGGAGTCGCCGCTGTGAGCACCGGTTTCTGTCGGAGCTCAAAGCGAGGCTTGCGAAAGTCACGGACCGGGGACCGCACTTGGAGCAAAAGCGCAGTCTTCCTAAGGGGTTCCCTTAGGGAATGATACGGACTGGAAGGAGTCACAAGGAGTCACCACCGGTTTGTTCCGGATTGGTCCAACCGACCCATAGCATGAGTGCTAGTTAAACCCTTTAAAGATTGGGTTCGGGTGGTGGAGATCTATTCTATAAGTTTCCAAAATCGATTTTACCATTTTAGTTGGAATTAATTATCCTAAGCAGGCAAGCATGCGAGCGTAAATGTAAACACACAGCGCGTCATGTGACTTGGCGTTGCAATGTTGCACGTAAAATGACATATAAAGCTATATGGCATTTAGATGGCATGGCATATGCATGTCATGTGATATAGCGATAAAAGTAACATGGCATATGCATGACATGTGAACGTGTATGACATATCATATGCATGATATGGAAATCCTAATATGTAAGCACATATTATGACAAATAGCGTATGGCGTTATACGTTAACGTTTTAGGGATTGTCTTAGCGTTGGACGTATAACGTATGTATAGTGTATGCATGATGTGTAGGATGGATGTCATACCATATGCATGATATGTGAAACGATGGATGTCATGGCATATGCATGTCATGGTATAGTAATGGCATACCTTATGCATGGCATGTGAAAGATGTATAACATATCATATGTATGATATATATGATGGTGTAATACATGGCATATGCATGATATGTTATATGTATGACGTACCAAATGCGTGGCATGTGAGATGATGCATGACATGGCATATGCATGACATGTATAGTAGAATGTGCTTGTGTTATGTGACATGATATATGAAATGTTAAATTATAACATGTTGTATGGCATACCATATGCATGGCATGTGAAATGGATGACGTACTATATGTATAGCATGTGGAGTGAATGACATACCGTATGCATGGCATGTGAGATGAATGACATACCGTATACGTGGCATGTGAGATAATGAAAGGCATGGCATAGTGGTGTGTATGTGAATGTGTATTCAACATAGTATATGTGTATGGCATACGGTATGATATGCATAATGACATACGACGTGGCATAGTATATGACATGGCATGGCATATATGTATGCATGATAAGGCGTATTGGTTGATTGAGCATATTGGATTGCGTATTGGCGTATTGGCATGTTTGCATATTTATACGTATATGTTATGGCATACGGTATATGCATGGCATGCATAGTAGTATGTGCATGTGTCATGTGACATGAATGACATAAATATTTAAGCAAATATAAATCATCCACAAATAAAAATAATAAAAGGCCGGGAAAGGGATCAAGGAAATTAGGGGATACAGACGGGAAATGGGGGAATTATTATAGACCGAATTAAATAATTCTACCCTATTACAAAATATCTTTGTGTACATATTTGGGACGTTAAGTAACGTCCCCTTTCTCCCCGGGTACTATTCCTCTCAGTTTTGCACGATCCAAATGCACGATGGATTAATATGCAAAATAAACAAATAAAATTCATTAGTAGCAAATGAATTTTGGATTTAATTGACTAGTCCAATACCATTTAAAAGTACAAACCAAGAGTCAAAAATCCAGCAATTATTAGGCAACAATTAACACGAGCCAGATCGTGAAAATTCATTTTAATAAAATAATTTTAAGTAAAATTATTTTTATTTGATCATGGCAAATTTAATTGGGAGGACTATTATCACACATAATTTTGGAGATAACCCTACAACCAATTAAAACCAATTCTATCAAAAACCACATTTATACGATCAAAAATTGCATTTTATCGTAAAAATTAATATTGAGACCAAAATTAATTATGTAAAAATTATTTTATGACTTCTCCAGAATATTTGAGCCACTGTAAAGCATCAAATACCATTGGATACATAAAAAAATATAGCAAAATACGGTCCAAAATATTGTTTTTCTGGAAAAACGTGAGGGATGTACGTCATGCATCAGGCGATGTGCGCCACACATTGACTGTGTGTGGCGCACATCCCATTATGTGTGGCAAACATCAAAGTCCAATCTGCATGAAAATTAAATCTGTCAGTACAAAAATAAACTACAGAGAAAAATACACAACTTTAATGAAGACAGTACCCCATTTTGGGTTCGAATCGGCCTCCGGTTCATCAAACCAAACATTAATTGGGTAATTAATTAAAATAAATGATTTTAAAGCTAAAACCAAGTAGATCTGGATAATATTTGACAGATCCAGAACCCCAATTGCATGAAAAAGTCACTGGAGTTGCTGGATTTGTCAGATCTGAAAGCGGTTCGGGCCAAAATCGGGTTTTTCTGTGAAAACTGAAGCCTATGTGTGCAACACATAGGCCAATGTTCACCACACATTCACTGTGTGTAGCAAACATGGGCATATGTGTGGTGCACATGGCAGAGAAAACATAAGGAAAATCAAAAAATTTTCAGCAGAAACCCTAGATCCAACCCCGATCTAGGTAGATCGAACCTGAAAATGGATTTTGCTTCGTGGATTTGCATCCAAATCAAGAAAAATAATTTTAAAGTTAAAATTATTTAAAATCTGGCTAGATTTTGGGTAGATCCAAGGCATCTAAGGCATGGAAAAGCCTTAAATGGCCTTGGATTGGCCATATCGGATGAAAAACGGGAGAAAAATAGCCTTTTCTGGAAACTTTTGGGGTGATGTACGTAGCACATGACCCCATGTGTGCCATACATAGGCTGTGTGTGGTGCAGATGAGGTGATGTGCGCAGCACATCCCCCCACAGAATAGTAACAGAATGAAGAAAATTGAAGAAAACGGGAAATTTACCTTATTCCGGCCGAGTTTTCTTCTTGATCTTACTTGATTCCATGTTTAGGGAGCCTAAACTAACCAATTTTATCACTAAATCCAAATGATTTAATTAATTAGGGGCCTAATTAATTGAGTGGAAATTTTGGCAGAGTTTTTGGTGCCATTAGAGAGCAAATTTCGCATCAAAAAAATGTTACCCGAGCTCTATATTTATAGAGCAATTTTTGGGCGTGGCAATTTTGTAATTTTGGCCCAGATTTGAAGAGATGTGCGCCATATATTGCTAATGTGCGCAGTACATCACCTTTGTCCCGATGCGTGGGGCCCACTATGGTTGCTTCAGGAGTGTTCCCCGAAGCCTATAAGCGTTATTCGATGTAAGGAACAACTTTGTAGAAGAAATTTTTTCCAAATTCGATCCCGAGAAGGCTCCCGACCAAACGTCTTTTTATGAAGTTACTATGCAACGTGCGTAGCGCATAGTGCAATGCGCTACGCACATCGTGATGCGCTCCACTCGGTACGGGCAAAATCGGATGTTTACCATATGTCAACTGAAGTGCAATCGACATTTCGAGAAACTTTACAGTTATAAGTTTTCTCAAATTCGGCCCCGAACACCGAGTTTTGGCTAATGGGCCCAATTTAGGGTTTGCGACCCAGTTTCGGCCCAAAATGGCATTTGGCGTGCCAGAAGGTCGTTTCTTGCGTAGGTATCAGAAAAAATGTGTTCTGCACGTCAAGAACACACAGATGGGTGAATTTGGGCGGTGGGCCAATCTGGGTACTATTCATGATGAATAGTACCCTTATGGGCCCTACAACACAAAAGAGCCTGGAAAGTGGCAAATAGCATGCCAAGCGTTTTACCTCAAGTAAGGCATTAGGTAGGATGTATTCTGTGCGTACAGAATACATCAAAGTGAACTATAGTGGGAAGCTGGCCCCACAACACGGTAAGCCTAGAAATGTGGCATTCAGGATGCGATGGGGTATGACTTGTGTAAAACAGCAGCGGAATGTATTCTGTAAGTACAAAATACACAAAATAGGCTAATTGGGGAACGCGGGCCTCGCCTGCATACTATTCATAGTGAATAGTGACCTAGGTTCAAAATGCAATGTTTTGCATTCTGTGTATCCCACCACGCGTAGGCAGGTGTGAAATGTATCCTGTAAGCACAGAATACACAGAATAGATTAGTAGAAGCTGCAAGCCCCACTAATGTCTTAGGTGGGTCCCACAGCGTAGTGGGCCCAGAAGATGACATTTGCGATACCAAGCGTTGTGCCTTGCGTAAGGCAATTGGAAAATGTATTCCGTAAGTACAGAATACACAGAATAGGTCAATAGGGGTAGCGGGCCCCACTGATGTCTTTGGTGGGCCCACAACACGGTGAGCCCGGAATATGGCATTTGTGATGCCGAGCGTCGTGCCTTGCGTAAGGTAGTTGGAAGATGTATTCTGTAAGTATAGAATACACATAATAGGTCATTAGGGACTGCGGGCCCCACTTTTATCTAGTGGGCCCCACTTGTGCACTACTCATGGTGAATAGTGTATAGGGCCAAAAATGCAATACTTTGCATTTCAAGTATTTTACCCTATGTAGGCGACATTGAATCGTGTTCTGTATATACAGAACACTCAGAATAAGTGGTGGGTCCCGCCAGTTCTAAGGCTTTCTGTGCACCAAAATACATAGAGGAAGACACAGAGGTCTATGTGCATAATCGGGGTCGATATCGGGGATTAAATCCTAACCAAATCAACAAAAACCCAAAATTGCACGAGTGTGAAAAGTCAGGGTCAACACACACATGTTTCATGTGCCATTCTTTTTAGGCACCAATAAGACTGGAATGGCATAAGGACTCATGCTTTCTTTTACTAATCCATTCTCTAAAAGTTCATCCCCTTGCATTTGCATCTCCTTAGTCTTCATAGGATTGCTTCTATAGACTGGTTGATTAGGAATGGTAGAGCTACGAATAAAGTCAATTTGATGTTCTATTCCTCTCAAAACTGGTAATTCATTAGGCATCTCATTAGGAAAGACATCATCAAATTCCTGCAATATTGAAATAAAACTAGAAAGTAAATTGTCAAGGTTAATGTCAGTGTTTGCAAATAAAATTTTCTTGTATCTAAGAAGGCAAATATCACTTTTAACCTCTCTCATTCTCACATAAAAATTTTGTTTCTTTTTCCCTTCTCTCTTATTTTCACTCACCAAAGGGCCATTAACTTGTGTGTTTTCTTTTCTAGCCTCTTTTCCCTCATTCTTTCCTTTTTCTCTCTTTTTCTCTCTTTTTCTCCAAGGAGGATAAAACTTCACTCCCTTTGGTCCCCAAGGCTAAAACCTTTCTTTCCCTCTCAAGTATCTTCTTTTGATCTTCATATACTTCTTTAGGGGATAGTGGAGCTAGCACCACCTTCTTTCCTTCATAAGAAAAGGAATACATGTTATTATACCCATAATGTAGAACTCTCCTATCAAATTACCCTAATAGTAGATGACCTGCTTGCATAGCTATAACATCCTAAACTATTTCATCTTTATACCATCCTATGGAGAATGGCACCATCACTTGGCGTGTCACGTTCACCTCTCCATATTCGTTCAACCACTATAATTTGTATGGTTTAGGTTGTTTATTTCATGCCAAGTTCAACTTCTCCACCATACTTACACTAGCAACATTAGTACAACTTCCACCATCTATAATCATGGAACACACCTTTCCGTTGACTAAGCATCTAATGTGAAATATGTTTTCATGTTGCTTAAGGCTTTCTTCCTTCACTTGCATATTTATAGCATGCCTAGCAACCAAACTCTCACCATGTTAAACAAACACTATTTCATTCCCTTTTTCTACCTCATTATCACTACAATTAATTAAAAGGGCATTTCATCTTCAAACTCAGAGTATATTTCTCCATGTTCTATGGTCAACATGAGTCTCTTGTTAGGACATTGAGATGCAATGTGTCCTTTAGCCAAACACCTAAAACACTTGCTTTCCCTACTAGAAGTCAAAGGATTTGAATTCCCTTTAGCTTCTTTAGGGGCAGTTTGAATGGCCAAACCTGCTCCTTGAAATTGTAAGCTTCTAGCTTCCTTCTTTTCATCTCTTTTACTCCATTTAGAGTTTCAAGTATTGCTGGAACTTCCTTGGAATTTGCTAGAACTCCTTCCCTTCCTTTATTTTTCAATCTTCATTGCCATATCAAGCATCTCTTCAAAAGTATCATACTTGTATAGCTCAATGGCATCTGTAATCTCTTTATTTAGACCACCAAGAAATTGAGCCATGGTGACCTCTTCATCCTCCTTAATGTTAGCTCGAGCCATGTACATCTCCATCTCTTTATGGTAGTCTTCAACACTCCTTCCTCCTTGCACCAATCTATGCAACTTTTGATGTAGCTCCCTAAAATAGTGAGTAGGAACAAATCTATGTCGCATAGCCTCATTCATGGCCTCCAAAGTTAGGATAGGTCGAATGCCTTTCTTTCTTCTATTGGAGTTGAGTTGATCCCACCAAAGCATAGCATAACTAGTGAATTCAACTGCTGTTATATTTACCTTCTTCTCCTCTGAATAGTTTTGGCATTCAAAGATCATCTCCACTTTCCTCTCCCATTCGAGGTATTCTTCAGCATTGTTGTTCCCCTTGAATTTAGGTATTCTCATCTTTATAGTCCTAAGGTTACCATCTACATGACCAGTAGTTATGGTCTCTCCTTCATCCTCTTCTTCGACATGCTGCAATGGAAATCCTCTACCTCCACCTCTAGCTCCTCTTATTGGTTGGAATCTCCCATCATAACCTCTTTGAAGGTTTTATGTAGGAGTTTGAATGTCATCCCGTTTTGTTGCACTTTGATTGACTTGATTTCTTACAACTCCTCGAATACAAGTTTTTGAAACTTCTCCATTTGCCCATTGATTGCCTCCATGAAAAGTTTCAATTATGGATCTATTGTAAGTGCATCCTCTTGCTTATGATCATTCTTAAAAGAGCTCATTATAAAAATAACAATAAATGCAAAGGTCAATTAAATCACTCCCTCACGTGTTTACTCTCTTTTGGCTTTTCAGGATATGAACCACTTATTATGCCTTTTACCTCTCTATTACAATCTTTCTAATTGTATTTCAGAACTCAAGAACACTAATCAAAGTAAAAGTACATGTTTGGAAAGTAAGGAACAACCTAAATAATTCAAAACAAGTTCTAAAAAGAAGACACTTAGACAAGTCGAATGATAGCACAAGAACAAGAATTTGTACTATTTGATTAGAACAATTAGAGTGAGGATACAAGTAAATAACACTCTAATAATGTTAAGAGGGAAAAGCTAGCTTAGAGTAAAAATAAGATAACATGAGTTAAGCAAAGATAATTCAATCAAGGTATATGAATTTGATTCACTCTAAAGCAAACCAAATATTGAACCAAGTTAGGTCTACCCAAGCAAAGTATGCAATTAAAAAAAAAGACTTTTCAAATCAATTAGAGCCAAATTTAGATAGATTATGTTAATCCAATTTGTTTAAGTTCTAATTATGCAAGAATATGTGTGTTTGAGATGATTTAGGTCACTATCAAGGAGTCAAATTTTTATAGGACTCTTCCACTTTTCATGCAAGTTGTCTCAAATGGCTTTTAGAATAACAAACAAGGTGTCCTAGTTATGTTAGGACTCTTCACAATTCTTAAAAATAAGTGTCCCAATTGTGTTAGGACTTTTCATAATTCTCAAAATAAGTGTCCCAGTTATGTTAGGACTCTTCATAATTCTCAAAGTAGGTGTCCTAGTTGTATTAGGACTCTTCAAAATTCTTAAAATAAGTGTCTTAGTTGGTTTAGGACTCTTCTCTAGTATGAGAAACTTGTAAATAACACAATAGAATAGAAGATATTTTTTGTTTTTTTTTATTTTTTTGTTTTTTTTATTTTTTTTGATATGACTCAAATGACTAGAATAAGGTAATGAATAGACTCACTAAACACATAAACATAACTGGCATCTTAAACAAATAAATCGTTATATAATAAGAAAAGAAACAAATTAAACAAAGCCCTAGGAACTAAGATAAATATGAATTTACCTTGCCTTTGGCCTCTGATACCAAATGATGTGAAACCCAATGGCAAGTATGCCACAAACCCTTATGTACCTAAGATATAGCTCCAATGGAAGAATAAACCTCCACCCTATTGAACCCCCAAACTAGCAAGTATGGAAACACATATGATAAGGCTTAATGGAAGAAGAGAAAATGCCACAATTAAATTGATAAGTTAACCCTAATTCCTAATGCAATTAGAAGAAAGCAAATCCTCACTTCCTAACTAAATACATAAAATGCATAAAGCACAAGAAAGACCAAAATTGGTTTTGTATATTGAATGATAATTGAAAGGTGATGAATAAGTTTACATAAGCTTCTATTTATACTAGTTTCTAATCCTAGTTTTTTAAAGATATGGAAGTCTAATCCAAAGAGGACTTGGTCTTCTATTCCTACTCTAACTTAAAAGATAAATAAATAAAATAAAATAATGCTATAATTACATGGAAATTCGTATAAGCTAATTAGGCTACTAATTGGTCTAGCTTCCTTTCCTTATTGAGTCCTCAACAGGCCTAACTTATGGCCCAACATGCCTAACTACTCCATAGGCTTATGAAATAAGGCTATGGCTTCATAATTAAACCCAAATGGCATCCTTTAGGTACCATTCTCTTCTAAATTCACCCCAAGCAATATTATGGCCTTAGGCACCTCTTTCAGCTTCAAATAGCACTTGTAGAAAGCTTGTTCTTGTAGCTTCATTGTTATTTATTCTTGAATAAACAAGTTCATGGCTGCTTTAAATTTACTGGCTTGTGACCTTGTTACTAGACCACTTGGAATAGTTAGTTGGTCTTCTTTCAAACTCCTTGTGTTCTCTTGAATCCCATGTAGAACCGTATCATTTTCAATCCTTTATTTTCCTAGTATATCTCTATATTTTCTATAGTTTTTGTATTCTTTGCATCTATATTTGTATTTGTACCACCTTTATATCGTCTTATATATATATATAAATATATATAAACGTACCTCCATTATTTGTCCAAAATGTGATGCTATTGATGTATGATGCATGACTTATGTCTTTATTATGTATGCATCTACACAAAAGTTGACTTAGCTACTAAATAAATATATTTTAGAATGTTTATATATATCACGTATCCAAATAAATAAATATTAATTGAATATTCATAACATTATACAATGCTATACTTGTAAATAATATGCCTTTATATTTTACCTATGAATCTTATTTACAAATAATTAATATTAGGTACAAACTTGTTTTTGATTTGCCCTTATTTGTATATGAAATAGGGGTAGTGATCCTCATATCCTCCTCACCTATTATAAACATATTTCTTGATGTATTAATTAAATGAACTATAGAAACATTTTAGACATTTCCAATTTGAACACATACACATATATATAGGTAGTTATTCTTTGATTCTTACAATTTATAGTTTAATAATGTGGATAATATATGTACATCTTTACATTCCATATGTTAAATTACCAATAATTATCATACTCATACGATTCGATTAATATTCATTTATATGGATGTAAAGTGTCCATTTCATTTTCCAATTACTTGCATTCATTTTCTCCTAAGAGGTATACAATTATTTATTTAAGTATTATCATCACATCTATGTCACACACACATATATATTGTTCTCGTATTAGTGACTTGCCATATCATACATTAGCTTAAACATAACCAATTTTAAAGTCTTAATAAAATCAATTGTATATATGTATAATTAAGCATGTAACTATGGTTTAATGATAGACTTAATAGTTCCTTAGATACATAATAATCATACTTAATTATGAGAATGAGAGATAGAAAACTGCTCATTTAGTCAAAGAAATGCATAGTTCATGCACATTACTTAAGTTCATTTTTAGTTCAAGATTCATATCTTAAAATCCTAGGATTTACATGCAAATATCATCACCACATTGGAAGCTTAATAAATTCAAGAATTGATCATGGAACCATATGATTTTCAAGATTGAATCATTGTTCTTGATTCTCACTCTAGCTATTTCATCTAAATAAATTTTCTTCCTACTAGGTTTCAAGATTCAATTGATAAAATCATAATTCTACTATATATTCCACTATTAATATAATGATACCTTCTTTTAACTAATCAAGTACAATTTAGCTAGTATTTTCAATCTCAATGTAATAAGGAGAATTCATTTTAATAGCTCATTAATTTATCCTTATATCAATTAGCAGAGTCTAATAATTTAGCATGTATGTATATTTATACACAAAGCAATTAAAAGGTTTTAGTTGTACTTCATATTGTCTTAAGTCATCTATATGTATACAAATAATAATTCATAAACAACACACATATCGATAATAAAGAATCATTACCCTACTTATAAAATTAGGATATTTTATTATAAATCATGTATAACATTCACCCACCATAAATACATGATATTAATCAGATGCAATAAAAATGATACATTTTGCTCACAATCTAGACTCACGTTCTTATCTTGGAAGACTTATATGGAATGATAACCAATTATTCTTATGTACATTATCCAGAGATTTTCTATCCTTTATATATATCATACATTTAAGGAAATTTTTAACACACCTGAACCATACAAAATTATGGATGAAATCCTCAATGATAACTCCTCTCATAAGAATATCAACTCTTCAAACTTAAATAATTCATTTATCTCAAGCTATCCAGTTTTATTTCCATTTTTATTAAATAACTTAAGTTCCTATTAAGTTGTATGTTTAAAGATTTTTTAAGTTTACTACTTACTTGACCTTAAGGATAATAAGCAATAGCTTTTTTCTTATTCACCATTATGGGCATGGCTTTCACTATGACCTAGAGCGAGGCTTATGATATGTGAATCGGGGGTCCACTTGGAGCGAAAATGCAATCTTCTCAAGGGGCTACCTTGAGGAATGAGACACACTCAAAAAGGTTACAAGATGGAGTCACCATCGAATGGTTATGGATTTGGTTCAACAGACTCATTAGCATGAGTGCTAAGTCAAACCCTTCAAAGATGGGTTTGGGTGGTGAAAATCTATTTGATTTTACTATTTTAATCAAGTTAATTATTCTAGGCAGGTGAGCATTCATAAGCATGAAATAAGCACACAATACGATATAACATAGCAGTAATCATAGTAGATATAGCATGTCATCATAATATAGCAATCATGGCATGAAACATGATATATGTATAACATGTAAGATGACATGGCATAACCATGACATGTGAGATGACATGGCATAACCATGACATGTGAGATGACATGGAATAAGCATGACATGTGAGATGATATGACATAAGCATGACATGTGAGATGATGAAATGACATAGGCATGACATGTGAAATGACATGGCATAACCATGGCATGTGAGATGACATGGCATAAGCATGACATGTGAGATGACATGGCATAAGCATGGCATGTGAGATGACATGGCATAAGCATGACATGTGAGATAATATAGCATAGGCATGGTATATGAGATGACATGGCATAAGCATGACATGGTATAATATACACCATATGGCAATGATAAAACAAGTATAGAAGCACAAATGA
Organism: Dalechampia spathulata; assembly: GCA_948192965.1. Taxonomy (NCBI): domain Eukaryota; kingdom Viridiplantae; phylum Streptophyta; class Magnoliopsida; order Malpighiales; family Euphorbiaceae; genus Dalechampia; species Dalechampia spathulata. The sequence continues at coordinate 8,398 of CANYBF011041652.1, read as the reverse complement.
AAATTAATGATAATGGCCCAAGGAACGGGATCGAGAAAGATAGGGGATACACGAGGGATTTAATGCTAAATCATACAAAAAAATAGGAGAATAATGCCCATTCTATTACATAAAATCTTCATTGATACAAAATTAAGACATTAAGTAACATCTCATCTACTTGGGAAAAAGTCAAACTCGAGCAGCACAACCCAAAAATGCAAAATAAACAAAGATAATCTTGAGTAGCAAACAAAATTTAAGACGAAATCAACTAATTCAATGTCATGTGAAAGCACAAATTAAGAGCCTAAGTTCGATGAATGTAATGGCAACAATCATGAAGGTGTGATAATAAACACAAGTTGAATCATGAAAATCATGAGAAAAATAATCAATTTTATGCAAAATCGATCGATAGCATAATTAGAAGATTGTAAGATCATATGAGGCATCAGGCATCACTTAGAAATAAATCTACATCTAATTAAGCTAATCATGTAAAGTGACAACATTAAACATAATTAAAATAACTTTAATTGAGAATTAAATAATTTAACGATAAAATCATAAGCAATTGATCATGGAACAATGAATTGGGAGTCTCTAACATCACAGAAATGCCAATTAGAGATAGCAAACTCAACCAGTCAAAGCCAATCGTATCATCAAACATCCATTAGACAAATTAAATAAGCATTTAACTTAAGAAATATAATTTTAAAGCTAAAATCAATGATGTATGATCAATAAATGATGAACTTAGATCATTAGGGCTACTGTGAAGCCTCTAATGCTACTAAGAACTTCAAGGATGAAGAGAAATCAAGTGAAAAATGAAAGAAAAAATAGCAGTTTCTGGTAAATCAAGGAGCTATGTATGACACACATAGCATGATGTATGCCACATATAGGCTATGTGTGGTGTACATAGCATGTTGTGTGTTGTATGTAGCATTGATAGAATGAAGAAAAACATGTTTTTAAGTAAAAACACAAATTAAAACACAAATCTTAATAGATTTACAGCAACTATAGATCATTTCAACCACTAATAAGCATTGGTAGTCATCATAACATGGATGATTGAAGCCAATCATCAAGAACAAACCTAAAAATCACAAACCCATAATGAAATCAAGTGAAAAAGAAGAAGAGAATAGGTATTCAACTCACCATAGTAGGTTTAGCTTCTATAAACTTGATTCCAAATGTGATTAGGGATTTAGGTAGGATTAATTAGTCTCTAATCCTAGATTAATTACTTAATTAAGTGCTTAATTAAGTGAGATTGAAATTTGGAAGAGTTAAGGCTAGTTTTCTTAATTTTGAACCTCTTTTCCATAAATACAAGGCATATATCTATAAGTAAAGGTAGTGGGATCAAGGAAATTACATTAGCGATGTGGGATTCTATAAATCTTTAAGCCATGTGTGCAGCATATAGTGCTATATGCATAGCATGTAGCAGTAGATGCCCAATATGATCCATTTTTTTTATCTATGTGCGTCGCCCAATATGTATGCCTTGGGATATGCACCATAGGTCAAACAAGCATCATTTAAGGGAAAAATGGTTGGTACCATATAGAGCATATTAGATTTGCATGGGAAAAGGCCACCCACCATGCATATATTTTTAGAACATGCGCAGCATGTAGCACTATATGATATGCATATCATGAAATGCATGTTATGTGCTCCACCTTCCACAAGCAAAATGTAACATGCTCTGCATGTCCAGAACACTTAGAGAAGGCTCAAAAGGTATCTGTGCAAATCAGGGTTGACATTAGGGACATGTACCAAGCCTAATCGAGGAAAACCTGAAATTATAGTGCACATGTGAAAAGTCAAGGTCTACAACCTTATTTTCATTTCTTCTATAATTTGTTTCCTTGGTAATCTATTTCCAAGGATCAATTAATTGTTTACATACCATCCACTTCTAAATCCAATTATCCAACTTACTAACATCACTCTTATATAAGTCATTACAATATCATTTTTCCTATTTCTATTATAAAAGTCAACTGAAAGCTCTCTTAAATGAAGAAATACTCATATTTACCTCCACCAATATAAGCATTCCTCAAGATTAATATGCATGTAACCATAAATTATGAGATAATCCTACCTAAGACTTTACCGAACTTGTCCCATTTACTCAAATGTGTAGTAGCCCCTATGTGCATAAGATTTATGCATACATACATTCATTTACTATCATATAACAAGTTTGCTAACTTGAGTAATGTATATTTTTATACATATAAATCTAGTAAGCCTTCCATTTAAATTTAATTACACCATCCTTATGCATCCGTTATGCCTGCCATAGGTAATTATATCATACATGAAATTGGCAATTTATAAAATTATCAATATTCTAGCATTCATAAGCACACATACGTAACTTAGTTCTTCATGCAAGTCAAACATATACACCTACACACATCCATATTAACTCACCTTATTAACATATTTTCATTCCATTACCCATAAAATTAATATCTATATTTGTTATTAAATAATTTTAACACTATTTATATTTATCAACTACTAAACTTATTTAATTAATAATTATTCTAACAACTTAGTAACTATAATCTACAAATATGACTTAGCATACTTACGATCATAATGAAAATAATGATAATTAAAGTGGATGTGACACTCATTCCACAAGACATTTAGGAACCAAAATTAAGACATAAAAGCTTTATGAATTCCTAAGATCATTAAGGTATTTTTATGTTCATCAAATAAATTTTTAAGTTTATCAAAGTGTTATTCCTTAAATGTAAGTTCAATATCAAACCTTCAAAGTCCTTGAATCATATTCTTTGCCAAAATCTATATTTGGTTCAAGGTTAAGCTTTAATAGCCATTGAATTAAATTCTTTAAAATTTGAATTAGAAGATCAATATTATTTACTACAAAAATTTTATATTAGAGACTTTAATCCTTCTTCAAATTAATAAAATTAAATTATTATCTAATTTATTATCTTATATTTTTATATTCAATTTTGATGCGGACAAATTTTTAGCATGTCTAATGGGCTAATATTTACCTCTCATCACTTATTTTGAAATTAAATATTTGATAATGATGACATACAAGAAAAGTTACTATAACACTATCAAGGTGAGTCATGCTCTTGTAGAGAGACATTGATAAGAAAACTAGATTTTTATTTCAACACTCGATGATCTTACAAGTGAGGAGCTGAGCTCTTTTTATAGGCAAGGGGAGACCATTGCTTTTATATAAGCATTTTAGACAAGCCAATAAAAGTCTGTCACCTAAGAAGATAGTGGGCATCCCCACTTTCACGCTTTTCAAGATAGTGGATAATTATTACAAAGCTAGTGGGCATCCCCACTTTCATACCAACTTTAACAAAGTCTCTTTATAAAAGTAATAAGATAAAATACTTTAGCTAAAGGTGATAATTATCTGGTATTGACTCTTTGATAATGGGAGACATGAAGAATATGCTTTTATGGATGAGTCTTATAATCTGGATCATCTGAATCAGCTAAGTCACTTTCATAATAAGACTTTCTTTACCTCCTTCAAAAAAGACAAGAAGTATCAATGTAATATGAGAGATCATCTTTTAGAGGAGTATCATCCAACGGCTGAGAATCTTGAAAGATAGGATGAAGAGGATCACATGGAGTACCAGTATCTTCTTGAGTGCTTGATGGGTCAAGAGAAGATTGGTGATGAGAAGGACTAACATTACCTGTGGGCCTGTAGAGGCAAACCATAGGAAAATTGAAATTATTTGATTCATTAAAGACATTAGCTATTCATCAAAGTAATAATGAATCAGCCTCGGATGCTTGGAACATAGGGTTGGAAAAAGTCTTTCAAAAGTTTACAGATTTTTCCACAATGTATCTTCCTTCTCCTGAATACTCGCTTTCAAATCTTTTATTAAAGAAGAATACAGCATGATATCTGTGAGCTGAGGATTGGACTGAATGTTTGAATAATTCTTCTTTTTTAATATATTGAAGCATCAAGTGTATCCATTGCTGTGGAGTGTAAAACCAAGTAAGGAATTGCAATGGCAAGGATTGCTAGTTACTGCTATCATGGAAAAACCATAGGGTCTCAAAGAGTGGGAGTTCTATAGGCTATTTATAAAGGGTAGTTAAACACCATAACAACTATAACTCATCTAATGTACTCGGATAGGTTTTAAAAATTATGGGGAAGATAATCCAGGGGAAACAGGATTATATTCTGTAGGTTTGAAAAGCTTTCTACAGTAAACCATGAGTTTGTTGTATACCCAAGAGTTGACTTCAACATTAGAGAGTTCTAAAGGAAGTTGGGGATGATTCATAAAGGAAGTGGTTTAAACCATAAAAATGTAAGATTAGATTATTTTGGATTATGAGGAAGAGACTGTAGGCAAAGGTTTTGACAGTTTAGAAAGGAAATTAGGGATTAAGTTTACCTTTCATTGAATGTGTTGAATAGTAAAATCATAACGAGCAAACCATTCTTTTAAGTGAAGCAACTGCTTATCAGGAAGGTATTTACCTTTGAAATCAAGTATCATTTGAAATGCAGAGTTATCCATTCGAACAATGAAATGCTTTAAGGCAAGGAAGAACTCAAATTTCTTGATACCAAATTTGACTGCAAGAATCTCCTTAATAGTAGAGTGATAGTGTTGTTCACTCTCTTTAAACTGTTATGAAGTAAATTTGCATAGAGATTCTTTATTATCCTTTTTCTATAAAAGAATAGCACCCATGCCATATCACTGGCATTAGTTTGAAGAATCAACTGTGCATCATTAGAAGGAATAACCAATAGAGAAGCATGTTTAGCTAGTTCTTTGAGTTTCTTAATAGCTGTTATGCAAGCAGTTATCCGAGGTGGAGGATTCTTTTTCAGAAGAGCAAGGGGAATCTAGGTGTATTGAGCAACATTAAAATGAAATCCCGACTGTAGTTGATAATACCAAGGAATTGTTGTGTTTGCTTTAATGTAAGATTAGAATCGTCAAAGTGTACTAGTTCTTCTGCTAAATGTGGTTCTGGTTCATACTGACCATCTTTATTCTTCATACCCAAGAAATCAATTTCTTTTTGACCAATAAAAGATTTCATTTCTGAAAGCATGATTCCATAGGAATGAATAATCTTGTGGAATTTCTTTAGCAAGTGTTCATGGGCTTTTGCAGAAGTTGAGTGAAAAAGGATATCATCAATGTAGATGATACAAGAATCAAGTAAAGAGGAGAAAACAAGGATCATGGCCTTTTGAAATAGTGAGGGAGTAGTCTTTACACCAAAAGGCATGACTGTCCATACAAAAGGTAGTTTTATATCGATCAACAGGATCAATACCAAGTTACCAGAAGTTAGATTTAAGATCAAACTTAGAAAAGTATTTGGCATTTTGTAGGGGGGTGATCAAAGAAGAAATCTTTGGAATAGGAAATTTATCATCAGAAAGGAAATGATTAAGGGGTTTGTAATCAATTACTAACCTCTTTTTCCCTTAAAGTTTTTCAGAATGCTTTTCCATATAAAAAGCTTGGCAAGCCCACTGATAAGTAATGGGTTCAATAAGGCTTTGTTTAAGGAGTTCTCCACACTTAGTTCTAGTCAATGCAAGATCTATTGGAGACATACCTAGATGGCTAACTTTTATGAGGATTATGTCTTCATTTAGTTTGAAGGGTAAGGAGATGAAGAAATCAAGGTTTTTATACAGAGGTGAAGGATGTTTGAAAGAGAAATGAGAATCTGCATAACAAGATGAGAAAATTTCCTTCGTATGAGCAAAATCTAAAGGAACTTCAGCAATAAAAATAGGTTTGGGTAAGATCTATCTTTTAAACTTGAGGCCAGTAGGTAAGATCTGAACAGCTTCTGCTTGATGATAAACATCAAATCCAACAAGGAGATCCCATCCAAAAAGGTATGAACCGATCACATAAGTCTAAATAGTATAGTTACAAAAAAACTATATGCCAAACTTTTATTTCATAATAAGAGTAGTTTTAAACTATCTGTCATCAACTGTAGAGAAGAACTTGATCTTTTCTTTCTAGTATGATTCTGGAAGCACATCTAGATTCATCATTGTTGTAACTAAACCAGTATCCAAAAATGCAATAACTGAGATTGGTTTTGCATATTTATCAGGAAGAATCTGAACAGTTACCAATGGAGTATGAAATAAAAGATCATGTAGAGCAAACTTCTTCATCTGAAAAGGTTAAAGTTTTAGTATTGGCTGAGGATGAAGTTGATGGAGGAAGAGAATCAGAAAAAGATGAATCAGGTATGGGTATCTTGTAGGGAGAAGATATATAAGGAAAGTAGTAGGAAATATCTATAAGAATGTATTCTGGTGAAAGAGGTGGAGGAGAAGATGGATAGAGTAAGAAAGAAGTCTAGGGATTTAGGAAAATCTATGTTTGGAGGTTCTATTTTGATGGAGGTATGAATAGTGTAAATATAAGAGAATTTCACCTTAGAATCTGAGCTGGAGTCAGATTCAAAACAAGGTATAGATATAACACTGTTTGAAGAAGCATGTTCTTCTTCAGAAAAGAGAGATTTGAGATCATGGTCTGAGGAATACTCATGGCACTTATCTTTGATCTGTTGAAGGAGAGCAATAGTGCGTTTTGGTCATTGTGGGCACTTTTTAGCATAATGGCCTTTCTTGCCACAGATATAACATCTGTATTTCTTGGGCTTATGCTTGGATTTTCATTTGAACAATCGTAGCTTCTTTGAAAATCATCACTTGTGTCTAGTATGTTTAAGGTGCTTTATAAAGTGCTTCTTTTTGAGTGGCTTGCAAGTACAGTGTTTATCCTTGCATTTTTGATCTGCAAGTAGGACTTATCACATGCTTTTTGGAGAAGTAGGTAACCACGGGCTACTTTCTTGAATAGCTTTTCTTGTTCACACATCTTTTCAATGGCAGTTAGAGTTAATTACCATATTTCACCATGGGTAATTTATGAGATGTCTCATCTACAGTCTAGAGTCATTCTTTGGATTTTCGACTGTAATTCTTCTAGAAGAAAAGAGCTAAGAGTATATTTCAAATTATCATCATTGACACGTTGGATGTGATAATGAAGTTGAGACATTTTTTTATAATGAATCTCCAGATCTTGTGGCTTCAAAGAGCAACATCTACAATCAAAAAACTCTTGATTTTTCTATTTGAAAATATGATCATAGTTTCCCAAGAGTTGTAGGTGAATTACATTGAGAGCATGTTGGATAGTCTCAACAATAATGAATTGGCTCTGAACATAAAGAGACAAATTGATAAACCATTCTCACAATGATCCCATAAATCAGGAAGTAAATTCTGCTAGGATAGTGTGAAGAGTTGTTCTCAGATTTATCATTTAAAGATCAAGCCATGCCTTAAACTCTAAGAGCTTATTTTTCTACTAGTGAGGTGGAACATCATCAAAATTAAACTAGCATCCTGAAATAGGCTTATGATGTTCACAATGAACAAGCATGACTAGAGGGTCATCATCTACTTCATCAACTGGTGGTGGAGGATCAGGGCTTCGAGAGGTTTGCATGAACATATAAGGAATTTCTAGTTTATCTGAAGAAGAAGACATACAATCTTCTGACATGGTAGCTTTTGAGGAGTAGTCAGAAGTTTCAAGAGATTGAACCATGAATTAAGAAGTACAAGGTGCCTTATCTTTGGAGTAAGAATAAGGTGGTATAGGTTGAGTAGAAGAAGGAGTAGAAGTAGGAGTTGAAGGTATAGAAGAAGGAATTGAGGAAGAGACTGAAGAAGTTGGATGTGGTATGGTTTTCTACTTGGGTGGTTGCCTTTTTATAAGGTCATAAACCATAGAGAATTGACAGATTGGAGCATAGGTAGTAGATAATGAAAGTGAGGGTACTGTGTATGGAAAAGGAGTTGGTGGAGAAGGGGAGTGGAAATCCCTTTCAATTTCCTTTAATTATCCCTGTAGCTTCTTGATTTCGTTTTCTTTTTCAAAGAAAAGAGGGGACATAGGATTTATGGCCAGTAAAGTTCTCAAGTCAATGTCAAGTTGAGTGATCTGTAAGACTAACCTGGCATGAATCTGTTGGATGTCTTTTTGAAAAGTAGAAAGCTAAGATTGCATGTGATCCATCTTTATTAAAGCTTTGTCAAGCTTTCCATCAATCTTTTTTAGATATTGATTCTGAACCATAGTATTTTGAGTTTGCTGATCACTTGCTATTTTGTTGTCTTTATTAATCTAAATATTATATTATTTATGTGTTTAGCTTAAGTTTCTTTTAAGTTTTATGTATATTTTATAGTTTGATCTAATAATGTTTTGAAGAAATCCCAAAATATACTTTTGAGGATTATTTGTAAGAATTTGCAGGAAAATCA
>CANYBF011041647.1:0-52543 GCA_948192965.1 Dalechampia spathulata | reverse complement strand
TATCTTTATAAATTTGTGCGATATTATATATATAATCTCTTTATATATATATATATATATATATATATATATATATATATATATATATATATATATATATATTATTTCTAATGAATATAGATATTTGTTAAATGTATTATTTGATTTAAATTATTTATAAATTTGATAAGGATAAATAAAATATAAAATATATAGATATAGATGTTAAATGTTATAAATATTTAAAATAAAATATTTAAAAAATACAATATTTCATATTATGTTTCAAATCTCATACTGAGATATTTAAATTATAAAATATTTTTAATTTTATAAATTAAATAAAATATTTTATTAAATATATATTTTATAAAATATCTTATATTAAGTAATTCAAATTAAAATGTGATGAAATTTTAATAATTCAAATCCTACTTTGTTACTGGATGAGTTATTTTTAGTGAATTATGATTTTCAACTAACAGTTAAAATTTTTTTTCATGTCTTAGTGAGGAAAATAAAAAAAAAAGATTTTATTTATGTATTTTTTTCAAAAAAAATGGTGTCCAATATCAATTAGTTACAAGCATCTTATTATTAGATCTAATCTTATATTAAAAGTAGAAAAATCTAAATATTTTGATTAATTTGAAATGAAAAATGAGATAAAAAAATTTAGCTAAATTTAAGATAAAAAATTTTTTGATTGAAGATAAATTTTATGAGAATTTAGAATTATTTCTGATATCTAGAAAATTAATTTCATGATATATTCTACCGATAAAAACTTTGAAGCTTCATAGTACCCATTTTTCATGCCAAATGAAAAGGTTAAAATTTAGATCTTGAGCTAGAATAGATAAAATGGATTTGTTGGATTTTCACTTGAGGGGCAACCACATAAAGCATCTTAATCATACATTTGGGCAAAATATACCATTTTTTGTATTATCAACATTTGTTCATGATCGAAGATGATGTAAAAGAATAAGAAATTACTTGTAATAATTTGATAATTTTTGAATTTTGATATTAATAATATATATTAAATAAAAAATGTTATAAGAAAAGTACTACTTACATTATGGGAAAAACAGTTTGCAAAAAGATACCAAAAATTGTGATTGTTTTTTGACATTGAAGTTATAAAAAAAATTAACTTTTTTTTTTTTGTTTGCTTTGGAAAAAAAGAAGTAAATCTCACATTGGGCTGAGATCAACTTTCCACATCTCAACACGTGTACCGTTTCAATGCACGGCGTGGAGCGTGCACATGATTCTTGTACAGTTCCACCCCGTAACTCTCATTCCTATTTCTCTCTTCCATTTTGATTTTTATTTTTTTTATGAATAAAGTTAAAATTTAGTTGAATGGATTTTTTTTTTTGAAAAAATCCAACTGGTTTAATAAATGAAGATAGAAAAATCCAAGAATTGGAAAACAGATAGAGAAAAAATACAGCAAATGTAATGGAAAATCACGATGACAAAAGATTCCCCGTTTTATCCTTTGGAAGTGAGAGTAAAAGGTTAATGCTGATAAAAAGGAAACTCTGTTGATAGTACCAGAGAAGAATCAGAATTTTCTGTTTTTTTTTTAAAAAAAAATGAAAAATAAAAATCATACCAGAAAACATGAATTTTTGTTATTTTTTGGCATTCTTAGTGTAATAATAAATAATCCTAAAGAAGAAAAGAGAAGAATATTCTGATAATAATTCTAACTGATTAAAGATAAGAGGTTGAACATTAAACAAAGAGGAGGAAGAAGAAGAAGAAGAAGAAGAAGAAGAAGAAGAAGAAGAAGAAGAAGAAGAAGAAGAAGAAGGGGACTTGGCTAAAGCTTAAACTAGATTTTTAACAGTAGAGAGAAGAAATAGTACCTAAAATGAACTAATTGAACCCATTTGGGATGAACTAAACAGTAGCCGAATTAAGATATAACTGTGATCAAAGACAATTGTTCTAAGCTTTATGGTTTTAATCGCACCCACTCGTACCGTCCTTTCAACGGTTGGTCCTTCACTATGTCATAGTTATACCTGCAAGCAATAGAATTTAATTTAAGTCTACCTTTTTTTTTTTGACAATGTTCCTTTTTTTTTCCTTGAGATTCTCGTTTGTCGTAGCTAATTTTCTCAGGAAACAAACAGGAAATGTACTTTGTGCATGCATGAGATTCTAGGGGTTAGAAATGAAAGAGAATTGGCTTACCTTTCTGTGAATTGTTTTTGTATATTCTTCTCCGCTTCAGAAAAAAAATCTTCGAGCTCAGACTCCGTTGGCATCTTTCTTGCCGTTGATGATCTACGGCGAGAATTTTCGTCCGTAGATGGCGGTCTTGCTGTTGAATCCAGTTCGTCTTCTCGAAACTGGCTTGACGGCGTTGTCTCTCTTCTAAGATAACAATCAAGAAGAATATAATCAAGACCACGACACCTGTGTAAGACATATATACATATACATATATATACATGTCCGTTCTATAGATACACCCACTCTACGAAGAGTGATAAGAATTTGAAAACGGAAAAATTAAATGAATCGCATAAATGCGTATTTTAATTTTAATTCGAAACTGAAGGGACCAAAAGGAATTAAGAACAATTTATTAAAACCTTTCTCTACAGCTATAATACACAGACGTTTCAACTTCAACGCTTCTTTGATCCTGCAAGTAGAAGAGAAATTCAAATTTTCAGAGAAGAAAAAATGTATATCATAATTATATAAAAAAAAGACTTCACTTAAATTCAAAATTCACCTGCAGATCTGCGAATTCAATGATTCTCTGATCATCGGTACTTGATCCATTACTCGAACAACAAGAAGCCGAAGCATGATCCGAGTACTCCAGCCTAGGACTGGAACATCTATCTTCACCTTCCTCACGATCAATTATATTATTCTCGTTACCGGAATTCAACAATTCCGGCGAAACTGAAACTGAATTCTCAGGACTGGTAATTATAACCCGTCTTTTTTGTCTTTTTGCGGTGCTTCTTAGTTCAATATGCATAACAAGTCTTCGGTTATTAACTTTCCTTTTCCTAGCTGTTGTCGCCGCCGCCGCCGCAGCCGCAGCAGAAGCTAAGGCTAAAGCTTTAGCTCTGGTTTGCACACCAACGTTCGCCATTTCCATCATCGATATGGCTTGTCACAAATAATTATGAAGGCGTAATCAAGGGAAATTTAACGGTCAGGATTAGCTTCTGTAGTAAGAAGAAAGGAGAAGGAGAAAGACAAAAGAGAGAGAAGTTAAAACTTAGAAAGATCAGTGAATAGCTAAAAAAAAAGAAATTTAGTTATTTATTTATTTATTTATTCATCATTCATGGATAGTAATGGTCATGGTGGGGCGAGGAGTTTCCATGAGGGTTCCGTTAATAGTGACGGGAAAATTGACGGCGCCGTTGTGCAGATGAGAGAAGTGGTTGGGTGGAGAGGGAAGAGAAAGCGCCGAATTATAGGCGAATAGAAGAGGGCCACGTGGGATGTGAGGAGAGTAATTTAACAGAGGCGAGAGCGTAATGATTGAGGAGCGGTGAAAAAATTAATCCGTACGGTGGAAGTTAGAAAAACGGTTTCACTGAATTACAGAACAAACTTTGGCAGAGCAAAGCGTGCGGTTGGTGTTTCTTTACAACAACTGTCCGTTTGGCTTCAACCGTAATTATTAATCCTTGTACATGATCCAATACCTCTATTTATTTATTTATTTATTTATTTTCTATGTAATAAAATTTCAATTGCTTATTTTTTTTGGTTTTCTAAGGTGGATTTTTTATTTAAATGCATGAAATTTTATAAATTTCATTTAATATAGTTATTTAAATATTATTTTAAAATTAAAAAATATTAATTAATAATCGTATTTAAGTTCATTGTTGAATAAAAATATCTTTAAAATAAAAATATTAACCTTTAATCAATAGCTAAAAGAATTAACCTTCCATCAATTATTTTTAAAATTTTAAAATTTATAAATTAATTGAATAATATAATTTAAAAGAATAATATTTTAATTATCATCGAATATGATCAAAGTTAAATTACAATTATAATCACTAATAACAGTAACATTAATTATTTATGAAAGTTTAATATAATAAATAAATAAAAACTTATATTAATATAAGTCAAATTCATTTTATAATATTTGAATTTCAAACCCCTAGCCTAATAGAGTTTTAGACTAGGGAGTCCGTAGAAGAGGAGGAGGAGGAGGAGGAGGAGGTAGCGGCAGTAAATGAGATGGTCTAGGTAGCTAGCAGTGGTTTGAGGAAGGGCTCAAGAGTTACGTAGGTGTGGTTAAGGTGTACTGAAACCTAACAAAGGTAGAGCAGACCAGACCCTCTTTACCAATTACCTTTATCTTATCTTGTTCTCTTCATCGCCGATCCAAGATTGGCATTCTTTATTGCACTCTTTTTCCTTCCACCGGGCTACCTTTCTATTTCCTATAATTATTCACTTCACTATAACCCTAGCGGCACATAACAAACTCCTCCTACCAAAATCAATTCATTTTTCTTTTTAAGTTGATGATTTATATTTTTTTAATTTTTACAATTTGTAGTTTCGTTCGTTGAAGTATGATAAAACCCACTTAGATTTATACGTTTTAAAATTCTAATTCAAGAATTTTAATGATCATTATTAATTTTTGAATGAAATTATTTAAGTTTTAACGAGAAAAATCGTAAAATATTATTTAAAAATTGAATCAAGTTAAGTTGAGCTTGTAATAAAAGTTTTGCTTTACACTTCAACTTGTTTTTAACGTATATATAATTATGTAACTCATTTGATTTTTAATACATATAGAAATTTAAACAGTTTATTACAATATTGATCATTTTGTAGGAGTTAAATCTTTTATCTAATATATTAAAATTAAAAAGTACATGCATTTTATTATTCACTAATTGATAATTTTATATTGATATTTTTAAATGATTAATAGTTTTTATTTTAAAATTAATAATTACGACCCATAATTATGGATTAAAAATCCATAAACATATCATAAAAAATATAAAGATTAAGATATATATAAATTGATGCAAAATATACTAAAAATATTAAAACACTATACTACATGCAATTTATGAAATGTATCATAATTAATAATTTAACAGCTCTAAATTAACATTAAATATCATAATCTTAAAAGAATAATGGTTAACTGAATTCAACTGATTTTATATTTACAATTTTTATAAAATAATATTCATGACTATAATAGAATATCATATATTTATACTTGATTTTTTTACCTTATTTTAATTGATATATTATTCATGTGTTAAATCTTAATTATATCAACTATAATTCATCGCAATTTATTTTAATAAGATAATAGAGTTTATGCACTCTCAATATTTATAATCATAATAAATTGATGAGTGTATATATATATATATATATATATATATATATATATATATATATATATATATATATATAGATAGATAGATATATCCATATATACATGTATATATATATTAGATTAATTAAAAATTAACAATATGATTTTTTTTATTAATTTGATCGGATGTAACAAATTAATATTCTACTTATAGTAAAATCTATTGTTATTTTAATAAAATTAATATTTACACTAAAATATAATTAATTTGATAAAAATTAGTTTTTGGATTGAAATATAATTCTTTTACTATTTTATTTATATTGTAGTTACAAAAAGAAAAAAATTATTTATTTAAGAAAAACAGTATTTATTTATGTATTTTTATATTTTATCCAGCGCGCATTTAGGATGTATATTAGGTTTAGTTTAGTTGGTATACATGTTTATATTTCAGTTATTTTCCTTTGTATTTACTTTTTTTGCTTTAAAATGATTAATTGTTGATTAATATAATTTACATATATTTGCATTAAATTAATTTAATAGTATTTTCGTAATGGTTCAAATAATAATCCATGCTTATTTTTTACATATTTTACATTTAAATTATGTTATTTTAATTATTTCCTTTTATATTTTTCAAGTTAATGATGAAAAATTTGAAATACTGATATTTTATAAATGATTAATTAATGTATGCGGATATTTTAATTATAAAATTATTTATTCATTATGTAAAATGCATTTTAAAAAAAAATAATTTTTTCATAAGTTTAATTTCATGTTATTATTATATTAAATAAACAATCAAACCAAGAATTCATTAATATATCAACTTATAAAGTCAAACAAGATACAAATTACTTAATTATTGAATAAAAATTTAGGATAATATTTGATTTATTTATAATATTATATACAAAATTCTAGCATTAAAACGTTATAGTTATTTATTTTTAAAATAATAATAATAATAATAAATATGAAATTTATGATAAAACAAATTTAGGTATATATATATGGTGTAGAGTACGTTTACGAGCCGACACCATGGCCATGCTATTACGAATGGACATATAAACATATAAAGAGACAAGAAGGCAGCGTAGTAAGACATGAGGCATAATGGACCTTTAATTTAAGGGCCATAATAATGGCATAAAGAATTGGTGAGTAGAAGCAATTAATGTTAGAAATGCGAATATCCAACTCCTCATAATGAGAAAATTAATAATAAATATTTATTTATTTATTCATTCATTCATTCATTTCATTTTCAAAATTATATTATTGATTAATTAACTTTTTTGTTTGTAATTTTGGATTAATATTTATAACCACATATAAGAATAATAATGTCATGCAAATATGTATATGTATATATGTATATATTACCACATACTAATCACGTATACAAGTTGGTACCATCACACGTGGGTTGGGTTAATTTGGACGGTCCAAATAGTTAGGAAAAACCATATGGACCACTGCCATAAAAGCTTTATTATTATTATTATTTATTTGTTTAATGTATTATGATAATGACCCTTTGTTATGTAATGCAAAAAGAAATGTCTACTAATCAAGAAATTAACCTACCAACTTTCCATTGATTCAGTAGTTAGATCACGATTCAGCCTTTTCTTTCTTTCAAACCCTAGTAAATTTTGTTAGCCCTATAAAATTTAGGTTTATTATAGATTTCTAGCAAAAAAAAAATCATTATTTTTATAAAATTTTTAAAAATCATTTAATATTATTGTAAAACTGTTATTTTAATAATAATTATTAAAATTATTATCATTAAAATTATCTATATTAAAACTATATAAATGCATTGGCAGAGATGGGTAATGGGTGAGTTCTAGTTTCGGCTTTCTCTATAAAATTTTAAAATATATATGTAATTTTGATGGATTAGAAAAAAAAATTAATTATTATTTTTAGTTAGTTTAATTTTATTATTTATAAATTTGATATATAATTTTTTATTATATTATTATCTATATAAATTTTATATTAAAATTAACAAATATCATTAATATTCTATTATTAACAAAAATCAACTTTTATTTTAATCCCTCTTATTTTTATTCCTAATTGGGCTGATATATATATATATATATACACACACATACACACACGATTCTGTGATGGCAGCCGAAGCAGAAGCTTTGTTTTGTAAGGAGTAATGATACCTAACACTGAAATATATATGATCTGAGTAAAGTACTTTCCATCAAGCTTACCATTATGTACATGTGATTGGCTGTAATGCCAACAAAAAAAAAAAAAAAAGACATACTTACACATCGAAAGGACTTTCAGTCAGAAATTTTCAGACCACATTCTCTTCACTTTCATGTAATAGCTTTCAGTGCAGCAACGCATATCCTCGTTCTTCTAGTCTTTGCCCTGTTCCTAACCCTTTCATTTCCTTTACACCAGTGTTCCATCATTCTTTCATTCCCCTCCTCAAGCCTTCCTACCATTTCAAACCCTAGTTAGTTAGTTAGTTAGTTAGTTAGTTTATATGGGTAACTTCTAAGGATTGAATTTTAAATTTGTATAAAGTTTTATGGTTCTAATTTTTTTATAATTTTAAAATAATATAGTAATATACGATTAAGAATCAACAATAATATGTTTTAGCATATTATTAGAAATGTCGGATTTTTCATATTTATGGGAAAACTAATTTAGTGATGGATTCCTTATCCAAGCTAGCGTATAAATTTTCTTTCGATTCGTACGATCTTAAAGAATCTTCAAGAATCAATCTACTATAACTTTGTGTGTGTATATATATATGTATATGTAATCTATAAGTTCAGTGCGACAAAAATAGATGGCTAGATGAAGATAATCTCATTTAATTAAACCCTAAGCAAGAAGCAAAGATATAAAACTTATAACACTACGAACATATAATTATATAATTATCTGAAAAATAAAAACTTTATAATATATATGCATACACTAAAGTTTAAATCAAAGATTAAAAAGAAAAGAAAAGAAAAACATAAAAGCAAGATTCCTGTGAAATACATGATAAGAAAGGGGAAGATCATGTAATAGGATTTTTTTTTTAAAAAAAAAAAAATTTGAGAGGTGTAGTTTGTTTGGTAGACTGGTGAGAGTAATAGGGATTAGAAAGTACTCCCTACTGTGAGTGAGTGGATTAAACAATTTCTACTTTTTATCTGAAAGTGCTTTTGCTATACACTTTAATTGGACCTTGTTCACATAAATTATTGCAAAAGCTGTTTTGAATGATTAACCATTCCTCCTCAAAGATTCCCCAGCTAACTATATACATCTCTATCTATCTATATCTTACATATTTTAATATAAATTATTTTATTTTTTTTTATATTTTTAATCCAAAAAATATGTATATTATTAAATAAAACAAAACTCTTCACCTCTCTTCCAAACACATCTTTCATCGTCCGAACATACGTAAGAAAATTCTGGCTGGTTGACTTCTTTTTTTTTTTTTATTGTGGAGCTGTGACATGCACGTCATAATTTAAAGTAATTAAAAGTTATATTAAATTAATATTTTCTATTGTCTTCTTATATATATATATTTTGTAAAAATTAATTCATAAAATAATAATTAGAAAAGGAAAATAACGAATAATCAGAAGAAATTAGGATGCCAACTCAACTGACCCATGATGAAGTCAGAAACTAGGATTAATCAAATGGTGGTGGATCCAAGATGGGAAATTAAATTATTAGTTTAATTGGGGGAATTTTCAATGGTGATTAATACTAATTAATGCAAAATCAAGCCATGATTGTTACCCACTTTACAGACCATGCACATTGTTTTTAACCCCAAATCATAATTAATCAAAACGACCGATAAAAAGGGAAGCCTTTAGGTTTTGTTATCTCTTTTATCATCCTATGAACTGTGTAAAAGATCAATTTTTGAGATTTCCCAAAAAAGCCAAAATGGGAAAGAGATAATTAAAAAGTATGAACAAAAATAAAAAAAAAATCAAAAGAGAAAAAAGAAAAAGTGACAATGAGGAATCTCACTGTATATATGTGTGTGTGTGCGTATATATATATATATATATATATATTGATGGGTAAGACATATTTTCAATGATAGTGCATAAAATGGTCCTTCAAATTCCAAAAGCAAAAAATCCTTTATTTTTCTCTCTTTCTTTGGGTTGTGAGTGAGGGCAGAGCCTTTCAATTTCATCATCCCTTTGGTAGAGGGACATGTTCATTTTGGACCCTCCTCTTCTCTTCTTTTTAAAGTCTGGCTTTTGCGGCTTATGTGTCTTTTCCTTTTTAACCCCTTCTTTCTAAAGTCATCCTTCCATTATTACTCCCTATTAACCCCATCTATCACTCTCATTACACAATATTTTATTACATATAATAAACCATTTTCACACCTTAACAATTCTAAGTCGGACAATATTTATAATTAAAAAGGAAATAATATAAAATTAAAATTTAAAAAGAAGGAAGGAAATTACAGATTTGAAGGATTGCGAAGAAGAGTATCGAGAAGAGTGTTTAGGTTTCATATAAAGCTGATATCAAAAAAAAAAAAAGATGAAAACTATAGTTATGTTACGTTAAAGAGAGTGCCACGTGTGATCCATGAATTTCTGGGAATGGGTCGCCCGACTCGGTCGGTGTTGTGGGCCACTTGCCCTTTAATTTGGAAAATGGAAACCATGTAATTTTGGCGGGATCGACGTTGCTAATAAAAAAGAAAAAATGAAAAAATGAAAAGAGAAATTGCTAAAATAGAGGTCGTGTTTCGAAAACTCCGTCTAAATTCCCCCCCATCATCTAATTATTGCTCACAGTATTTTAACTATCCTCTCCAAACCACCTTCCAAATATAATTTAATATATATGATTATGTTTTTCATAATCATTACACCTGAATTTTTATGAATTATTTGAATCAAATTTAAATTATTAAAATTATTGAAAATTAAATAAATCAAATTAAACAACTTAAAAATCAAATCAAATATCAAAATGATATAAAATAATATCAGTTTAACAATTCAATTTTTTTATTTTTCAATATTTATAGTCAAGCTAAACATTATTCATTCAATAATTTTTTTGATTTTTAGTAATTTTTATTTATCTCTAATTTATATTATACTACATTACTATTCTCATGTATCCGTATGGATTAAAATTTGTATTAAACTAAATTTAAAAAATTAAATTTAGATTATTACGTAAAGGTTAAGTATATTGTATCGGCTATAAAATACAAATAAAAATCATATGTGGAAATGTATAATTTTATTTATTTTTTTTTTTTAAAAGGATGAAATTGAAAATAATGATTAAGAAGAAAAGTAAATTAAAGTTGGAGATGAGGTATACGTGGGCCGGCTGGTCAGGAGTGAATTCGAAGGAAAATGATGACTATGTAAAGATATATATATATATATATGTTTGCTTAGCTGGAAAATGTTTTATCATTTTTTTATTAATTAACCAATAATATAAAATCAATCGATTATAAATTTTTTTTTTAAAAAAAATGAATTATCTTAGTTGATTTATTTACTTTTTCTTTTAATTAAATTCTATCCGGAATATGTGATTTATAATTTTCATGTTTATTTTTCCTTTTCTTTAAACATATCAATATACGAATATTTCATATGTATTTTTTTTTTAATTTTAATTTTCATTGGCTGCTGTTAATCTTGTTGGGCACATCTCCTTTAACAAGCATCATCTTTCCTTATGGTTATCTTGTATGATACAGTAATAGTTAAACGATGATTAATGGATTAATTTTCTTGATTTCTCGATCATTATTATATGAAAACGATCGATGTTATACATCAGTTCGTGATATTTAAAGCAAACTGAGACACAGAATTATCATGGCAATCTTGTCAAATAATTGCGTGATTATTTACCATATACCGCGGCAGAATGCGGAAAGCCTGGAAAGAAATTAGAATAACTGTATGAGCTTACAGAGAAAATTATTATGAAAGTGATATGAAAATTTGGAGTCACGGGATAACAGTATGCACCCAAACCCACTCTATATTTACTATTTATAATATTATGAAAAATAAATTAATGCTATTAGGCCTTATTTTAATAACCACATTATTAAATCCATTTTTAACTTTAAAACCTACCCAAATATTTCCACTTATTTAATGGATTGTTTTTTTGGTCAAAATACATCAGAATAAATGTTTTTTTTTTTGAAATAAATTAGATATTAAATATTATATTATTAATCAATTATTTAATCAACTTGGATAATCTAGTTATTTTAATTAATCATTCACTTATCAAAAATAGTTGATGGTTAAATTGTTTAGTTTTATTAGAATTAAATAAATATCTTGTTAAAGAATAATAATAAAAATAAAATCAATAATTTTATTAAAAGTATTAACATTCTTTAATAAGTAATGATCCAACTCTAAAAAAATAACAACTTAATTCATTACATGTATATTATATAATATTTTAATTAAATATTACACTAATAAATAAATAAATAAATAATGAAAATGAGTAATAAATTGGGAAATGTATTGTATGCATAGAACGTCAAGGGGCATGTGAAGCACAACACACGCTTTGTCTATATTCTTTATAATTTCAAGACCTTATCCATACGAAGCTAGCATGAATGAGAACGATATTGAATTATCTCCTTAATCCAAAATTCTAAGTGTATTAATTTATACGTTAAATATTATAATTTCATTTATTTCAGCCGAGATGAGATGATGTATAATTATTGTTAGCATTAATTAACAAAATTATAATTTTAATAAATATTGATAAAATTATTGGATCTATGTAAGAATCTTTCCTCTTTAGTACCCTTATGCTATGTGATCTTTATGTATTGTACTAAGCTGTATAAATTCATGTTTTTTGACGTATAGAGTTTTTCCTCTTAACATGTTAGGTTTACAGGAACAAAAGAACTCCATTGGAAGGGATTAGCTTGCTCTAAAATGCAATTTCTTACCCACATTATTGTTAAATAAAATCTAATGATTCCATGATCCAGACGAGATGAAGATGAATCTTACAATACAAGCTGTTACTTGAATTAACAAATAATTGAAAAAAGTATAATATGTTAATAATACAATAAATTTATCTTATAAATAGATGTTATTAATCTAATCTTAATAGAATTAAGAATTCTGAATGAATTATGATTTATTTGGATGGGCATTTGAATTGACCTAAAAGATTATAATGTGAAAGATTATTAGGATTTTCATCAAGGGGTGCAAACATTGAAGAAAAATACAATAAAAATTGATAAAATAAATACTCCACATGCATGTTGACGTTTTATTTTGTCAATGTCATGCAGCCCATTAAATGTTTTCTCATGAAACTAACGATAATTAAACCTTAATTTACAACACAAATGACAGTGATGAAACATGGTACAATAATAAATAACTAATAATAATAATAATAATAATAATTTTTTTTTTTTTTGAAAAATGGTCACTATCCAAACCCATGAAGGGCCATGTGCCCTATTCGTAAAAGCATCTTTCAGTCACATTGCTTTGTGGTCCAGAAATTTTGCATGAGGCAGCCAAGTACTGTGGTCCTTCTGTCGTTTGGTAAAAAAATAAAAATAAAATACCCATTAACCTTTTATTTTCTGAAGCAAGCTTTTCTTTTTCATCTGACACTTGCCAAAGTTATGGCTGAAAAGCTTCGATATATGTTGTTAGCGTCATGTTTCTATGTACAGTGACTGCTAGTTTACTGATAATTTTCATGCAAATGGGTCGCTTTATGTTCTTCATTAACCCTTATAAATGAATAAATGCTGTGTTATTCGCATTCATTTTGTTCCTCTGTTGCCTTTGCCGATTTGGTTCTTCTGCTTTTGGATTCTACTTTACCACCTATGGTAATATCCCATTTCACCCTCTCCTCCTTTAGTATTTACCATTACTGTCAATCTACCTTTTATATCTATCTCTATTTAATAATCCCACAAAAATAAAAAAAATATTGAAAAATTATTTAATCTAAAAATTTAAATTATCAATTGAGTTTAGAAATGATTTACTTTATCTCTCTAATGCTCTTTCAAAAATTTAAAACGTCAAATGAGGTTAGAATAATTTAGTATATACATAGATTTATATTTATCTTTAAAAATTTATAAATTTTATTGATATGTAAATATAATTTTTAAAAATTTATTGTATTAAAAATCATAAAATCAAATTAATTAATAAAGAATATTCCCATAATTAACTACTAAACAACAAAGGAAAGACATCTTTGGGAAAATGAAAATGTGACCTTATTTTAGGACAAAGGGTTATCATTATATTCAGCACTTATATTATGACATGCGTCCATTTTGTTATTTTTTATGCTTAATGTTGGTGGATATCTCATAATTAACCCCGAAATTAAGACACATATCAACGTAACATGCATGCAAATCATGGTGTTCCAACAAAATAGGAAAATAGAAACTTCCATTTGGACTTCACATGCAACAAATTTTACCGTCATTGACAGGCTAAGAATCCATAAAACAATAATCCGGATAACAGATAACCCGAGAATTCTGGGACCTTATAATAAGCACCTTATCCTTTTATTTGTTTTTTTGACAGGACTTTAACCCTTGTCCTTATCTAGATTCAGGATCAAATCTTTGCCCTTTTTAAGATCACAGATCACAACATACTGTAAGCCATTAACTGGGTTATTTCGGATCTTCGATCAAAGTTGTATTTTACTGAAAATTGTAAGCCAGAAATTAAAATAAAAGAATAATTTGATTTAGTATGATTGATATATAACAATGTAAACCCGACACAGAGGATTAGGGTTCCTCAACCATGGCACAACGTTTTAGGTAATTACTCAAAAGGATGGAGGGGAAAAGGAAGAAGAAACTGTATAACTGTGGCAAAAATATTAACTGCAGAGATTCCTTTTGTTGGAAAAAAGAGTCTTGATTGAAATCGCCTCTCTACCAAATTGGTAGTTGAACCGGTGGACCACGACCCTTTTTTTTTTAATAATTTCTTCAAGTTAAAGGATCGTTCATCGGCCATGGCAGATTTTTCCTTTTTTTTTTTATTGTTATCAATTATTAATCTGTTGGGCCATGTTAAGTTTAATGCACATGTTTATTCGTTTGCTTTAAATTTGATTAACTTACCAAATAATCACAATTAGTTTGCATTAATAAATATATTATAAATTAATTAATAATAAAATTTTATTAGATTTATTTGAGATGATTTATAAGTAAGATACCAAATAAATATATTCTTTCATAGACATATATGAATCTTCCTTTTTTTTCTAAAAAAAACATGTAGGTATTAAAAATATTATAAGATTGAAATATATATTTTTCTTAACATCATTTAATTTTAGAAAAATTGATAGCATCGGATATATATATATATATATTCCGTATATTATATAGCAGTAGTTTTCAATGCGGGCTTTATGATTTTTTAAATCTTTTTGTGTGCCATGATGTGTAAAATTGATGGGGGATGACCTACTAGCCAGAGCATATATATGTAAGTTTCTCTGATGAGTATAACAACAGAATAATGAATTCTTCATAAAGTTAGCTTCTATCGTACTTTATATCTGCGTGAAATGCTTTACGATATGGAAATCAACTTAAAAAAAAAAAAACAGACACCCTTAACACTAATGACATCCATTTTCTCAAAAATAAATAAAAATCAAATTATTTTATAATAAATTTCAGTTATTAGCTTCAATCATATTTATATTCCAATATAAAATAAAAAGAACATTATATAAAATGAATAGAAGAAGTAGTAATGCTTAATTCGATTCATGATCTGAAATCAAATAAAATTTTTTAGAAATGAGTTTTTTTTTTAATTTAAAAAACAATTATTTTCCTTTTTTATGAAAAATAATTACATATTTGAGGGAATGTCGAAAAGTCAAAATTCGCATTTGTATTTGTCATTTACATAAAATCCAACAGAGGAAATAAGTTTGTAAGGGATCAATTTGAAATGACTCACATGCATCGATCGCCATGTTAACATGACATGTTATGCTCTTTCCTTGTCAATAGAGAACCCCAAGTCCGCCTTTGTACGTAATCCCATCTAATATTTAATTAAGTTCCATTATTCTTTTATATATATTTATATATATATATATATATATATATATATATGTAATAAATCATATTTATATAACTAATAATTTAAATTTAAATTAGATGCGTTAACACAATTTATAATTTTATGTACAATTTATTCTTAACAATTTTACGAAAAGAGGACAGTAAAGATAATTAATAATTAATAATAATAATAATAAACAAGTAAACAAAATAGTACCTCACGATATGGGTATGCAGTAAGCAAGGACCGAGGTCGGCGTCACAACTCGCCCATGACTGACTCCAAAGTATCTCCAGAGCATCGGATTCCAGGCTTTGTCCTTTCTGCTGGTCACCAGAAAACGACAGGTCGTTCTTGTTCTGACATGGCCGCATTTTCTGCGGGATGACTACGGTTCAGACAGCCCTCTTTATGATTTTCATTGCACCACATTGCCGGATAGCACTTGATAAGTAGCTTTAATCCATACCTAATTTATTTTATGTTCATTATAAGCTGGATTGTTGATATTATTCGATATATAATCAAGTTAAAGATCGGAAATAAAAGAATAATTAAAAATAAAGAAAGAAAAATAATATTTCTTTATTAGTATTATTTATAAATCATTTCTTTGATATAATGAGTATAAAAGAATAATGGAATACTGATGAATGATTATTTCATCCATTAATAAATATAATTTAAAACTAGTAAATTTATATTACAATTATTTTTTTATAATATTTATTATATGAGTTGAATTTATAATATAAGATCATGAATTAATCAATAATTATATTAAATTTTGTTATTGAATATAATTATAATAATTAATAAAAATATTATATATCATTATATTACATGAATTATGTATATAATTCTACTAGTAGTAATATAATTTAAAAATAAGAAAAAAATATTATGATAAATATTTTTAAAAAAAATTTAAAGAGTTGGAGCTCAACCTTTCGACATATATATGAATTTCTATTATAATAATTAAAAAAAAAGAATATTAAACGAAAATGGGTCAAAAAGAGACATGATTATGCCATTGAAAATCGAAAAAGAAAATGTCAATTGGTGGTTTTGTGGGTCAACTTAAATTATCAAGCAATAATGAATGCTCCCTCAGGATCCAAATCAGAAATACGTTTTCATCTTCTATAAAAAGCTTCGATTTATGGAATAATATTGTTATTTTATACTGTCAATGCCCATCAGCCAATCGGATCTCCTGCAGAATACCACCTTTTAATCTTGAAGTTTTACTTTCAGAGCGAACTAAAAGAAATTTTTTTAAAAAAGAAGAACCCTAGAACTCTGGACAAAGAAAAAGGCTGAAGCATTATGGCTCAGACATGAACATGGGATGCCAGAAATCAGCATAACTGGTTCTTTCCTCTCTTTTCCTTTTTCTTCTTGTTTTTTTTTTTCCTTTCATCGTTTAAAAGTAAGCTATTACATTTTAGAGATGTGATGTAAGAAACAATACGTTTTCTTTCTTACTACGTGGGTGTTCTTGCAGCAGAAAGTCATGGCCGACCTTAAAATTGCTGATGTTCTGTGAAGCATATGGTCTCACTAATCGTCATTGGCGATCAAGAAAATGTTAATGCAAACTTCGAGAATGTTCAGAATTATGGATTACAACATATACATACATATATATATTAGTCAGTTAGCTTATGTTAAAATTTTTTTATAAAGAGAAAGAAAGAGTATTATCTTTCTAAGAATATAAAAAATCAGAACAATCATGATTCAATCATATCAAAACATCATTTAAAAAACTACATAATTCATAAATTTCATCATAAAAATAAACATATACTTTGACAAAAAAAACATTAGTCGATTAAATTATACTAATATATAATTCACTAAATTTGAAAATAACAAAATTAAATTTTCAATATTTTTTTAATTGATAATAATAGTTTAGATAAATCACAGATAATGTTATTTAGAGGAAACATTTTTTTTTTGAAAGTAGAAAAATAAATATTATGCATTTTTTCATAAAAATTATGAAAATAAAATAAAATAAAATATTAGTAATTTTATAAGAAGTTGCTATAATTAACGATATTAAATTATTTCACAATAATTAAAAACTGATAGATTTTTAAAAAAAATGAGTAATATTTCTATAAATTTTTTAAAAAATGCGTTATACATACAATAATTTTTAAAACACGATATTTTTAATTTTTTTTATTAAATTTCAAAAATTTATATTTTAATTTTAATTTTAATTGTAAAATACAACTAGCCATGGTTATGGTTGATGCGGATGTGGTGGGCTGGAGTTTGAGCCCATTTCTGTGAGCTGGATTAGCCTTTCCCGACAAACATATACATTTTTATAAAATATTTATGATGTCATATTTATATTAAAAAAAAAGAATTTAAGGTTTGAATTTTGATATACTCGTAGGATTTTCTTTAATTTTAAGAAAATATTAAATTGTTTATATATCCAAATTAATTCCAATAAAATAAAAATAATATTGAAGGAAACAACTTGCCAGAAACCAACATGCTGAACCATGGAATTACGGTTGAAGGAAAAGAAAACCCTAGAACAAGAACTGAAAGCGAAACACATATTGACAGGGTTTTTATTATAAGTAAACCACGATTCCATCAGTTTAACGATGGGCTTGTGTTTAACGATTCCTATGTTTGATTCAATACTGCCAGCCAGAGATCGAAAAATGTCTTGTGTGTATTTCACTTTTTTACGTGCATTCCATGGGAATGCATCTTGGCTGCTTACGCTTTACCTAAAAGTAGAATTCTGATGGATTCTTCATTGGCTATCTTTTTTGATTCTTTTCCCTTTCATTACTCTTTTATCGATTTTTTGTCTCTTTGATTATTCACCTTTTGTTCGTATATATGTTTTTGTCATTTCCTTCCTCTTCAAAACTAAATTTAATAGTAAATAATCAATTTGAATACTCATCTCTTGATTAAGATTGTAATATCGAGATTGATGGAGATAGAGAGTAATTATCGATGTTAGAAATAGCATCGGAATAGTTTGATATTATTTATATTAATAAAATGTATTTATCTGTTCCATGCTTATTACATAAGAATTAAAATAATTATAAGATGAATGTTTTGAAATATTTTTTAATAAATCTTAATTTTTAATAATAAAATTATGTTTATATATATCTTAGAAAAATTCAATAACAATAATAAATAAATAAATTATTACTTTATTTAAATTAATTAATTAATTAATTAGATTAGATGACATATTCATTAAAATACATCTAAAATCTTAAAATTTATATGGAAATTTAATTTTCCTGAGCTAAAGGCGCCATGATCATTGTCGACCCGTCCCTTCCATCATTTTCATTCTTCGTAACATTAAAACATATTCATAGCATTTTTCATTAAGTTGCGTGAATCTAATCATATAATTTGTCAGGGTGTACTTATATTCCAGAAAAATGTCCAAATGTTTATTTAAGTAACGTAATATATATATATATATATATATAGAGAGAGAGAGAGAGAGAGAGAGAGGCAGTTCTTCTATAGCTAGAAAATAAAAGAAAGTAAAACATGAGTTCAAGTACTCAAAATGATGAACCCATCAGCATGCGGTGAAAGAATTACTGTTTGGTGGAGGAATTCGGGGCATTATTCCAGGAATAATTCTCGGTTTCCTAGAATCCAAATTACAAGTATGTTTTACATCTGTTTTGTAACTCCATATCAACCAAGAACGTTCTCAAGTCCCAGCACATAAATTAACATAAACTGTTGGTTAATTGCTGTACACGCAGGAATTAGATGGAGATGATGCACGAATCGCAGATTACTTCGATGTCATAGCAGGAACGAGCACAGGAGGTCTAATTACTGCCATGCTAACTGCTCCTGATGAAAATCAGCGTCCTTCGTTCATAGCAAAAGACAGTTCCATTTTATCTAAAGCATTGTCCTAAAACATTTTATCCAGCTTCACTGCCAGAGCAAACCCTACATTATGGGAAGGATGTGGTAATTTAATGCAGGAACTAATGAAGAAGCTCTCGTTAGGTAATTTAATTCAGATTTAATTATGAATCTATATATAATTATATATATCATGTAATATTAATATAAAGAACTTTTTATATGAATCTGATTTACCACGTAAAATTATATACTCATTAATAATATAATATCATGTCCTTTCTTATTAAAACATCATATATTTATTAAATTTTATTGATTAGTTTATAATTACTATTAACGGTTAGCATCTGAATAATAACTAATAAATATATAATGTTTAATAAAAATGATATGTATTATTATATTATTAATAAATTTATAACCTTATTGGATTCATATTATATGAGAGTATCTTTAGATTAATGGGTGTTGTTTTTCTCTATTACAGATTTGCAAAAATCCTATCAGACGAGAGGAAACTCCGTTGGCAAAATATCTACAGCTGCCAATTTGGCTCTTGTTAGATGGAGATGATGCAGGAATCGCAGCTTTACTTCGATGTCATAGCAGGAACTAGCACAGGAGGTCTAATTACTGCCATGTTAACTGCTCCTGATGTCCTTTGTTCATGGCAAAAGACATATTTCCATTTTATCTAAAGCATTGTCCTAAAATATTTCCTCAGTCCTAGCAAGCCCCTTACAATCTTTCTCTATATGTATATTACTAGCAGAATTTTAACAAGTGATGAGAATAGTAAGTCTGATGCGGCGTAAAATATGAAAAACCACAGCAAAACATGAACAGAGACCGTCTGATGAGATGATACGTTACTCGTGCAGGGGGTGCATTCAAGGTCCTATGAAAAACAGTAGTACACCGATCGCCCCATCATCCACGCCCTAACTATACATTCCCAATGAACATCTGTTCTTTCTAGAGGATTATTTAACCTCCTGCAGGTTTTCAACAAGCAAAAATCAGACAGCAATTCACCTGATAAGTTCTTGTATTGCGTTGCACCATCTTTGTACAGATTACTTCAATTGTGTGGCTGAAGAATAAGCATATCATATCTGGAGGGAACATACAAACATTCAGCGTTTGGTTAGGTGAAAACACAACCAAGCCTGCACCTGCAGTTAATGGAAAGGAAATAGTTTCATAGCACATAAATTGAAAGTGAAAGATCAAGTCCAAAGCACCATTTATGTTGTAAAGAAGGTCCAAATCTTTTTTCCTATTGACACTTCACCAGGATGCTGCGACTCCTCATCATCTTCATAGTCCACTTCGTCCTCCCCATTGATTGTGCTACCACTCTCATCTTCACCTCCGGTTTCTGCTGTATCATTCACTTCTTCGCTCAACTCTGTAATCTCAACCGACTTTGTTGCATCAATCTGGTCATCAATGCTTTCTGGGTCAAACTGTAGTAGAATGATTGCAAGAGAAATTAATATGAAGTAATTGAAAACAATTCAAAAGCATAGCCGAACAACCAGCCAGCTTAGGAATTCACCTTAACCACCCTATCCTGTAAAAACTCCATATGTTTCATTGTTGTGACCTTCACCAAGTTGTTAGATTTGCTATTCTCAATGGCAATTCCTGATGTCTGCATAGAAACAGTTTCAGGTTTTGGTATTGATTCTGCAGCGGCAGCATCAGCATCGGTGTCAGCAACAGTTTCTTTTTCCCCTGTCTTCATGGAGCTGGACAATGCTTGTTTGACAGAGGTTGTCCCCTCTCTGATCATATAGATAGGACAAAAAACAAAGAATCATCAGAGTAATTTCTTCTTTGGCATCCAAAATTGATTATATTTATCACATCACTCCCATACAAACCTTACTTCTGTAAAAACAAACCCCAAATGATTATCACGGGTTCTCCCATTAAATAAATCATGTATTAGAAACGGAATCTTACATAAACAGTTTCCCATATTTACATGGAATCCCAATGGTCTATGTAAATAACAAACATTGATACGCAGAGTGGTCAGAAAAGCATGAACTCTTAACAGCAGAGAAGTTGCAGTTAGTAATTTTAAAAATCATGTCAAACAAGAGACGGAAAAAGGATGACAAGAGAATAACTCCAATTACTGGTTCTAGTTTTCTCATTAGAACAATTTACTCTGGTCAATTTCACAACAAATGCATTAAATTAATTTCAAGCTTTTAAAGCAAGCAACACAACCATGTGACATCTTCCATGAAAAATGAAGGGTGACGTATAATTTTGGTAGTAGTGATGATAACATAACGGTGATGAAGATATCATGGCAATGGTCGGGATGACAACAATGCTGTGGCAGGAGGTGATAGTAATAGCAGCAATAACAAGATCGATAACATCAAAAAGTTTCAAGATTAAAGCTGGTGAACCCAATAAGTACCATTGTCATGATCATACAAGTTACTTAAAAGTTTCAGGATTGAAAATTGCACATGTAAGAAGGTGTTGTGTTACCTAAAATAATGAAAACATACCAAATAAGCAATCATACCATATAACATGAGGCATTTTATAAATATCATACAAAGTGATAAAACTTGTAATTCCAGTTACATCTAACAATTAGATACCATCATCATGTATAGCCTAACAACTTACATTTTGTGTCGCCTGAGATTGTATCGTTTCTGCCCTGGTGTAATAGTTGAAGCCACTGTTTGTCGCCTCTTCCTCTGCCCACCAGTTGTGACACTGTCAGAAAATCCTTCACTATCACCAGCATTCTGCTCACTTTCTGTTGCTGCTCGCTCTCTCTTCCTTCCAATGCTGCTAGCTAGCTTTCCTCTACGACTACCAATTCTTCTAGTTGCATCACTGAAATGTTCAGGCATTTCTGAGCTCTTACCAAGAAAAGTTTTTGCATCTTCAACAACTGCTTTTACTGACCGTGTTCTACCTAGTCCAGCCTTGCGTCCCCTCATAGGTTTACGCCAACTACTCTTTAACTCTGACAATCCAGAATCATCCACCTTACTGTCCTCATTGCTGTCATAATCAACAGACAAGGAATAACTATCCTTCTCAACCTTAACATCAAACTGGATCTGAGGAATGTTTATGGAATCATTTGCAGTTCCAACTGATGGTCGAGATATATCTGCAGGGACACCACTGCCACAATCATCTTTGCAGTCTTGTGTTACAAATGCATTGATCCTTCCTTCTGCAGAAACAGGAGCTGAAACATGCTCAATCTTTTTAGGGGAAAAGCTAAAAAGCTTTGAAGTGCATCTCCGAATCCAAGAAATGTGTTCTTCAGAATTTGAATCACTTCCACCGGGGGATCTCTTGGCATGTGTGACACTAGGAGCATCTTGCACATCCCCCAATTCATCAACTTGAGGATGGATAAGAAGAAAATCCCTGTCTTCAGTGTCTGACGGAAGATCAGAAAGTATAAATTCCCCAATAAAATCTTGGCAATTCTTGCATCTCTCATGTTTCTCAACCATTGCATGGAAGTGATTTCTTTCCCTGATGACCTGTTCACGTTGTGCCCGAAGCTTGTTGCTCAGCATCACAAGCTCATCCATGTCTTTTTGCATTCCAAGTTGCTGTCCATCTAGCTTTTCTTTATTCTTTGCAACTTTTTCCTTTTCCTTTTCAATGATCTGCCTTTCAGACTGTAATTCATCCAATTTTTTTTGAGCATCTCCTTTTAAATTATTGATTTCCTTCAGTTCTCTCCCTCTCTGCAGCTGGAACGCCCTCTCCCTTTCTCGTAGTCCTTTCTCCATTTTCTCCCACCCACTAACCAAATCAGCCTCGAGAGTGCTTCTCTGTGATTTGAGTTCTTGTACCATTTGATCGTGCTCAGTTTTTGCATATTTAGATGTAACCAGTTGCTCATTCCTCTTGATTGCTTCAAAAGATTCCTGCTCCATTTTAACCTTCTCCAACTCCCTCTGAGTGTACTCCTTAATTGCATTTTCCTCTTTCTTTATTCTTTCTTCTGTACTGTACTGCAGCTTCTTAAATTTCTCTCTCTCTTCAATGATTCCATTCATTTCCTTGCTAAGTTGAGCTTTTTTAGCTTCCAGCACTTCCAGCTCTTTTTCAAACTTCTCCCTCTCTATCTTCAAGTCTTCACCCTCTTTCAAAAGAAATGCTTCCTGATGCCTGCACTTTTCCAACTCCTGCTTCAATTCAGCACGCAAACGGAGGTGCTCTAACCTTTCATCATTAGTTAGCTTAAGATTCTTGCTCCTTTCACCAATCTGCTTTTCCTGATTAGAAATTTCAGCTCTTATCTTCTCACAATCATCACTAAGCTTTTCCAAGCTCTCTTTGTCTGCACATAATTTTTTCTGCTCAAGTTCCAATTTTTTCTGCTCAACCTTCATAGACCTCTCTTGCTCCTTTGCAGTTCTCAATTTCACATCAAGGTCCTTTTCTTTCTCTTTCATTCTCTCAGACTTCTTATCCAGAGCTTCCTCTCGTTTCCTCAACTTTTCTTCTCCATGAAGAACTTCAACTTCACACTGCCCCAGCACCTCTACTTTGCTTCTCAATTCTTCATCGAGGTTTTTCCTCTTTGTCTTCAGTTCCAACTCAAACTCCTGCATTTTAGCAGCCAAAGACGCACTATGCTCATCTAGGAGCTTCTGAGCTTCTACCTGTGCAAGGTTTCAAAATGCATGATGTTAGGAATATGAACATAACACCAAAATTATATTATTGATTTCCAAAATGAGATATGTTTTTGTTCTTTAGAAGGAACTAGGTGCCCAACCCATAATCTCAACCTCCAATTACCTACAGTTGCACCAATTTAACTAATCTCAATCAAAGAACTTATCTGCATATACATTGGGGTGTGTCTGTTAACAGTGCATCAAGCTGTCTAATAGATAACATTTAAGGACTAATAATACATAAAACAAGGATAACATTTGAAGGATCATAAAGCATATAACGATAAATGGAAATAAGCATCCAATATAAGGTGTGTTGCATTAAGTGTATATCAAATTGCACATGCAAACTAAACTAAACTCAACTAAGCCTTAATCTCAGGTCTGCCACAATTCTCTTGTTTCACTTGATACAATTCTAAGCCGTCTCAAACCAACTCTTAATCATATTGCACTTTGACAAAAATATGGTTTTGAAACTCACTTTTTCTCTATCATTCAGTCTTACTTCCATTGCAGCTAACTCCTGCTCCTTCATCTCTAAAATGCTTTTTCTCAAGTCAGCGTTCTGAAAGAAGACAACACAACATAAACCAGTAAACAACTGATGCGTGTTTCACCAGGTACACAACCAGAGAAGTAATCCACCTTGTCTTTTGCAGCCAAATCCAAAAGCCGGTTATTTATATCATCCTCCTCCTCTTTTAACTTTGCAGATGACAAGTTAATATTCTCTTCAATCTTCTCTAGATCCCTTTTTCTCTGCTCAAGAATCTTGTCACTTTCATTAAACATATCCTTTGTCTGATCAAGGGATCTCTGAAGCCCGCTTAGCCTGTCCTCCCTTTTCTTTAGCTTATTCTCCCATTCAAGTAAGTCTTCTCTCTGTTTGTAGAAAGTTGCCTGGTATGCTTCTCTCCTAAGTGCAATCAGTAAGTAATAGTTACATTACAATTGGTATTCTTCAGATTTAGCAGCCATCTAAAATCATAGATACTAAACATTTGGAGATAGAGAATACTCTGAATTTAAAGAGAGGCGCTCCTTCTGAAGCATACTTTCACGAGCTTCTAGCTCTTGCAGTTTCATATCCAACTCTAAGCTCTTTTTGTTAATTTCGGTAAGCTTGGCCTCAGCAATGTGCATCTTTTCATCCACCTCTAGACAATTCTCTTTAATTCCAACCGATAAAGCTTTTGCATCAGCCAATTTCAACTCTGAAGAACGCTTGATCTGTACATGTTCCTCTTGCAAGTCGCGCAAAGCCTTTTCAAGCTGCAATCCATGACTCATAATCAGCATTCGTTAACCAAAAAAAATAAAAATAACAGTCAACTAATAACAGTAGCCATTAAAATGAAGCTAGATCACATCTTCCATAAAGTCAATCGGTTTGTGCTAGATTACAACCTACTTCACTTGTACACCATTTAATATTCTCACCACTATATACAAAAAAAACCATGCATTAGTGGACACATCCGTAGCAAATAATAACTATTCAAACAAAAAGTTCAAAAAAAATTTGAAGGAATAAGATTTATCATTCTAGGATAATTTTAGCATTTTGCATGATTGATAGAGTAGCAATTCCATCCTGTTGAGAAGAAGATCACCGACATCAACCTTCAATATTCAACACTCACTTTATCTATTCTATCAATTTAAATTTCACTTTAAATTTGAAATAAAAAATCAGCTTTAAATAAGCAAACATGAT
Source organism: Dalechampia spathulata (assembly GCA_948192965.1). Classification (NCBI taxonomy): domain Eukaryota; kingdom Viridiplantae; phylum Streptophyta; class Magnoliopsida; order Malpighiales; family Euphorbiaceae; genus Dalechampia; species Dalechampia spathulata. Next base: position 26,683 of record CANYBF011041647.1, on the reverse strand, counting down.
GCGTACATAAAATTGCAAAAAGAAGATTTCACACATATTGCTATAAGAACATACTTAGAAGAGTTTAAAAGTTCTATAGAGCTTCCACACATATTGAAGCACTACCAGCAACTAGACAAAGATCCTCTTGAAGAGGAAAACCAAACTTGTAATCAACAACAATTAAACTATAAAAATAATGGAAAGTATCATACGTCAGTCACACATTGTTTCTCTAGAATCAAAGTTTTCCTTAAATTTTCCTCTCGCTTCTCAGCTTCCGAAAATGCAATCAAGTGTGCTGACTGCTCACGCTTGAAAATCTCCTCTGCTTCTGCTAATGCTTGCCTTAATTCATCAAATTTCATATTCCATTCTTTTTTCTCCATAAGCAAAAGACCCATATTATACTGATAATCAAAAAGCTGCACCAAAAAATAATTTTAAGAATAAAAAAGAAAAAAACAGTTAATAGTGTAAGAACTTCACAAATTCCAAAATTTGAACTTATATTAAATAAGTCAAATGTACAAAATTTGAACAATGTATGCACAAAATAATTACAAATATTGACCTCTTTTTCGAGCCTTGATGCCTTCTCTATAAGTGCTTGTCGATGTTTTCTCTCCATAACTGCTTCATCTAATAAACCAGCCTCCTTGAACCGTCTCCAATCCTCCATATCTTCAGTTTCCAAAGATTCTGCAACAGCATTTCCGCTCAACAACGTAACTGGTGGCGGTGGCAGAGATGGAGGATCGATAAAAGCAATCGCTTTGCCCTCCATATGACGTGCTGTTTGGTGAATGAAAAAAAGTACTTTCCCGTCAAACGACATGCAACTTTCTTAAAATCCACAATTCCAACAAAAAAATCAATCAGTATAGATATAGTTAATGAAGAATTACTTTGACCACATGGATATTATAAAAAATTTTAATTAATGAATTATTTCCCTTTTTATTTCAATTTTTATATTTATTTTTATTTATTTATTTTCTTTAATATTAAATTAATTTTTATCAATGAATTCTTCCTTTTTGTAATATTTTTTTGCTAATCATTTAATCCTTTTATTAAATATTAAATTTAGTTTCTTTTTTAACCATTCTTTATATATTTTTATATTCTTTCTATTAAAAAATTTTATGATAATTAAAGAAGAATTATAAATTAAAAATATAAATTAAAAATTAATGAAATAAAAACATCTATAAAAAATGATGATGTACAATAAAAAGAAACTTATCAAACTATATTTATCAAACTATATTTATCAAGATAAAAATAAAAAATAATATTTAATATGTTTAGAACTAATTATTAATTTAGACAAAATATGAATTTTTATTAATCAAAATTAATTTAGAACAATTATGTACAACACAGGTTGAGCTCTAGTAGTAAAGAAAACAAAACAAATAATTCATAAGATGATACAATAAAAACTAAAGAAATTATAATAAAACAATATCAATAACTCACATTGTTCACAAATATCAATAACTCATAATGGATTTACCTCTATTTCTAATTTTAGTTTTTAAATACAAAATCTTCATGTATGTTCTATGTTAATATTAGTTATTTGATATATTATTAATTATAATTTATTTTTGTATTAAATAAAAACATTTTATATTGTAATGTCAATTATCTCAAAAAGTTAATATATTTATATTTATTTGATTTTAATAATTTGCATTCCTATCAAAAATAACATCAAATATCAACTATAAAAATTTCATTATTATTTGAATTGAAATTTATAATAATTTACATGATAGTTGAAATTTTAATTAATTTTCTTCTTGAAACTTTAAATATATTACTATTTTATTTTTATTATGTTTTAGTTTAATTAAAATTATTTAATTATATTTTGTTTACATTATATTTATGATATGTTATCCTTATGCTATCATCAATTAATTAATTGCCTTGTTGATCAATCTCCTGATTCTTAAAGATACTACAACCATGTTTTACATTGGAATAACTATGAGAATAATGAATGCTTTGATGGGTCCAAAGTATGATGGTAAATACTTAAGGAAGCTACTTTGCATTTCTGTCACTATTATTGTTTACCACAATATGTAATGCCTTTTATGAAAAAAATCTTATGATATATGTAATGCCTTTTGACTTATAAAAGGAAATTTAATTTAATTTCAATCTTTCATATTATATCCAAAACATACCGTATCTTATAAAAATATATCTATCTCAACTTTAATCTTCCCTTTAATGTTGGATGTGGTTGAAATATATATTTTGACAAATTAAGTTTGAATACGGACATCTTTACTAGATGAGATAAATATTAGTATTTTGCAAGAGCTCAAAAGGCATTGTGCTAATTCTAATATTTGAATAAATTCTTTTCAGAAAATAATAAACTCATCACATTTTCATAAATTTGTTATGAATTTTTCTTCAAAAAGTCGTGCTTTTTTATCTTGTATATCCATATTTAGTATCATTTAAAATTAAGTTTGAAGATTACCATATGTTTTTAATATGTTTACATCATTATCCATACATCATATTTTATTTATCAATGGAGATAAATGCATACAAATACATAACTAAACTTATTATACGTCAAATGCACATTAATAAATTAGTCATACAAGGCATGATCAAATTGCAGAAAAACAAGTACTTCATTTCATATTGTCAAGTACACATACAATTTCATCTGATAAGTTTTGACAATTAGCTACCTTTGTCATTGTATGTTCATAATACAATCGGCACACAAAGTTCAATTCGGCAGCTTCTTACCTATAACTCATTAATCTTCTTCTTACCTAACTTATATGCTACTACTGTTTTTTTTCTAAACTTACTTTCACATATAAAGTTCCCATTAAATTAACAAGTTGGTTATTCATTTAGTGTATGTATCGTCTTCTACCTAGTGTAATTTCACTCATTCGCTGTCATTGCATTAGACTCACGTTCATGCGCACAACTCCATTAGTGTAATGATGGGTTATACTTGAACAAGGAATAATTGTATGATTTTATACAAAAAATCCTTGGCTTGTCAAATGTAAAATACTTCTTATTCAATTTCTAATCGTCCTAATATTCTTCCATTTCCCAGCATTTCTGTATTTTCATATAGACACCTTCCATTTCCTAACATTTCCCATTGCTCCTAAGGTGCGTGAAAGTAATTACTACGGAAAATTCATTTATTAAAACATCAAAACAGATAATTCAGCATGATATAGAACTGATATATCGCATTTCAAAATACCTCAAATGTGTTTTTCCAGAAAAAAATAAAAACCTGAAAGAATCCGCAGGGAAATCTGCTTTATGGAAGCTGCTCTTCAATATGCTTTATGGATAGCGACCGCTTTATGGAAGGTGGTCTTAAATCAGCTGTTCGACAATCCGAAGCTATCCAATTCAATCTGCTGTTTTCGTCTATTGGAAGAAAAGGTTGATATCTTTCAACAATTTCAATTGCAATATTTAGGGTTGTTTCTTTGTGGTTGGGAATAGATTTAGGGTTGGGAAATTGGGTTGAGCAGATGGTGGAGACGGGGAGGAGGAACCGAAGATGGTGTTGTTTTAGGCATGGTGATACGGCGTCGTTTAGCACAAGTTCATGGAAATTCGAATTTTACGTTATTTTTAATTTAAAATGTTATTTTAATATAATATTAAAAACTATATTTCTTCAATATAATTAATTTTTTATATAATATTATGAAATTTATTATCATTACATTAAATTATAAAATTGTTTAATAAAATATTACATATTTTATATATATACTATATTTATTTCACTTTAAACAAAGAATTGATATTTCAAAATTGAATAATATAAATATAATTTTTAAAAAATTAATAAGCATTACTTTTATATACATAATCACTTATAAATTTTATGATTTATTTTAAAATTTAAAACCTATTATCTTATATACAAAAATAATTTACTTGTTACTAAATTATAAGTTTCAACGTGTTTTAAATAAATTATTTAAATTCATATATTTCTTATGTTTAAAATAAATATAATATTCTATTATTTTATAATTCTAGGTTCGAAAATTATTTCTGTAATTTATTTATTAACAAAATATCAATAATATTAATAATTTAATTCTGTAACAGAAATCAAACAGCATTATTATATAATTTGGAAATGAACATTTTATCATCGCTGTATAGCAACAAATTCAGTTATAAAAATTTTATCGTTACTATACAATAGTAAATATCCCTTATTTTCAATTTTTCACCATTAATTACTGTAAATTGAACGATGAATTCAATATTCCATCACAAAATTACAATGAACATATTTTGTCACCAAAGTTCATGACGATTCCGCCACTTTTTGTAGTGCTCGAAGGCTACACGAGTCTGTTACTCGTATTGATATACCCACTTTTGATATCCATTTTACTTCAACCTGCCATCTTCTCCACCTTCGAGGTATGTATGTTCCAGCTTGAAAAAAATATCCGTATGGTTTGTAGTATGAATATGCATAATTTTACTTTTATCTTGTAATGAAATAATTATTTAATAAATGAGATAGATCAAACTTCAGATGTTTTGATACATTTTTAATGCAGTTATTGTATATATATGCAGGCGGAGATTGATGTCTCCAAGGATGCTTTGTTATCTGGTGATTGCATCAGTACTTCCTCAGCTCCACCTTATTTTCCAGCTTATCACTTCAAGACCAATGATTCTAAAGGAAATGATAGAGAGTTCCACCTTGTTGATGGACGGATAGCAGCAAATAATCCCGTAAGAGATCATTTCTTTGATCGAGTTAAGCTTGATTTCTTACAACCTGGATTAACAGTATTCCCCGGCCATCCAGCTTCACTGTCAGAACAAACCCTACATTATGGGAAGTATGTGGTGCTTTCCTTGGGCACAGGCACTTCGAAGATGGAGAATAAATAGAAAGCAAAAATGGCAACAAAGTGGGGAATCCTCAGCTGGCTGTATAATGAAGGCCGTTATCCGTTAGTCGATGCCTTCACTTTTGCCAGTGGTGACACGGTTGAACCTTCACATGTTCTTAATTTTCAGATCCATTAGACGTGATCACAACTACCTTCGGATCCAGTTACTCTATAATAAAATTTGGATTTCGATCTATTTCAATTACAATGATAATTTTTATGAATATTAATATTTATTTTTTAAATGTAAAATCTATTATATCTAATAGAAAATATTCATATAATAATTGATATATACATCTATATCTGTTACATATGAGAATGAAACGTTGAATGAAGATACATCTTCATCAGACCAAGCAACCCAGAGAAACTTGAAAGATCTGGTAAAAATTGGTGAAGGATATTGCAAGAACCTGTTTCAAGTGTTAATAAAGATAATGGAATGTTTGAAGCGGTTGAAAATGCAGGAACTAATGAAGAGGCTCTCATTAGGTCTCTGTATATAATTATATATATATACATATATATATGTAATTAATATAAATAATTTTTTATAAGAATTTAGTTTATTATATAATATTATGCATTTATCATATTTATTATTTTTTATTAAATGATATATATTTATTAATTTTATATACCGTATAAAATGGATTCAATTTCTAATAAAATTTTAAACTAATTTTATGCTTAATAAAATTAAAATTTAAAATGATTTTTTATATTTTTTAAAAATTAAAAATAAAATATGATGTAATTCATGATAAACGTCAAAGATAACAGCAATTAATAATAATGGAATTAGAGTTAAATAAGCAAATTATTTTATGATTTATTATTTATGTTCATTATGGATTATGATTAATTTAATAATTCAATCTCATTATATAATCTAATTATTTTGAACCATCAAATTACGAAAATAAAAAAAATAATGCCGATAATGATTACGTCATATGAGTTGATATATTTTCAGATGATGATTATCATCTTATCAAAAGACTTCTGATAAGATTGACGACGATACGACAGCGTTTTAGGACTCAGATTTATTTGGTGAGAGTCGCACGTCCACTATGGTTAAAAACAAAAAAGAAATTCCTTGCAACTGAAATTCATTAGTTTTTTTAACCACAAAGCACCGCCTTTCTTTTTGCTCTCATCAGGTAATTAAAGATAAAAAACCAACCAACCAAACGCTCTCAAATCTCCAAAAAGGAAAATTTATCGAGAAAACGAAGGAAAAGGAAAATGGACGAAACGCCTGTGAACTGGGAAGCATTAGATACTCTTGTAATTGATTTCGCGAAATCAGAGAATTTAGTTGAAGATTCATTTTATTCTTCTCCGTTATCTTCTCCTTCTCCATCGTCAACATCGTCTTCATCCTGTGTATCATCTTCTTCATATCATTCGAGGTTGATCATTCGTCAGATCAGACGGTTCATCGAGTCTGGTGACATTGACTCAACTTTTGACCTTCTTCGGTCTCACGCTCCTTTTATTCTTGAAGACCATAGGCTTTTGTTTCGCTTGCAGAAGCAGGTTCGCTGCTTGAAACGCTTCGTTCTTTATTCGATATAATCGTCATTATTTTCTTAATTATTGACGGGTTTTAACTTTTTTTATAGAAATTTATCGAGTTGTTGAGGAAAGGAACGGAACAAGATAGAGTTTCTGCGATTGAATGCATGAGAACAGCTCTGGCTCCTTGTGCTCTTGATGCCTATCCTGTATTTTTCTTCTTTAATTTTTTTTATATGCAAAATAACTATAATGATTTATATTTATCATTTTTATTGTTTTGATTTTGTATTATTGTACTAATATTAGTTAATTGAGGATGGTAATTTTGAAGCCCTAGCTTATGAGTAATTGCCCTTAACTTGTTGGTATGTCCTGTAATGGTTTAAAAAGGATATTAACTAGGGTTAAGATAATCTTTTAGGGCCGTGAATTAATTCTAGTTCAGGAACTAATATAGGCCTATGAATTAGTTTCATTTTTTGTAGTTAATGTGATATTGCTGTATTCTTTTTGTGTCCTATCTATTTAACAGTAGTTTTTCAATGTGGAATGGATATTTAAAATATTTTATTGAATATCTTTTTTGACATTTGTATTTTATGTGTTAAAGGAAGCATATGAGGAATTTAAGCATGTCCTCCTTGCCTTTATATATGACAAAGATGACCACAGTTCTCCAGTGGCAAATGAGGTAGGGCTTCATCATCGCTTCTACTTAAATCTGTAGTCAGTTCAATTATGAAAGAAGCTGTTGATCTTTAAATCCAGTTTACCCCATTTTTTCGTATCTGTAATATTTGTTGAAGAGTTCAGGATATCGTCATTTTCTTCTTAGCTATGTCCATGTGGGTGCTGGCCATTAGATAGAAAAGCTGAGGGAATTCTGATATTCTATTACTTCTAGGATTATCTGTGTTGTTCTAAGAAAGAAAAAAAAAAAGTATTGTAGTTTTTATTTACCAATGTGAACTGGTGTTCACGGTTGAGCATTATTTTTTTCCTTTTGTTAAGACCTTAAAACGTTCAAATATGCCATGGTTCTTTATTTTAAATACTATAATCCTTGATGGTTTATAATCTACCAAAACTGTAGCTTGTTCTCTCTCTCTCTCTCTCTCTCTCTTTTAAGAAAAATAAACAGAAAGGAAATGATATTTTAACATGAATACTGTTTTTGACATAGCATTCTAAGTTAAAGGTAGTGGTGTGCATATGAAGGGAGTTGTATCTTATGCATCATATTTTGTTTAGTTTGACTTGCTTCTATGACTACCTGTGTTGGCTATGTATCATGTGGCTTGTTGTAAATGTTTCAGTGGTCTGAAAGGAGGAGATATGACATTGCTGGATTGATGTCTTCTGTTCTAAGAGCTCATTTACATGCTTATGATCCGGTCTTCTCATTGACACTGAGATATTTGATAAGGTTGGCCTAGAACTTTAGCTTTTTCTAGATGTTGTTTCTTACCCTATGGTTGTTGATGCATGCACCAACTGCATTTTGATTTTTTTTTAATATTGTCATATGGTGCAGCATCCATAAAGCATTTTGCTTTCGTCAAGGGATTTCATCTCCTATCTCAGACCTTACTGAAAGACTTCTTCTTGAAGAACGTGATCCTCCTGCTGTTCCACAAGAGAGTTTGTATGAGGTGCCTCCTTTTGATGAGGTAAACTTTCTAAAATCTAGGCATTAGAGGTGATTTTCAGTCCTGAGATAGTTACTAGCAGAAGAAATTGTTATATCCTCATGCCATTTTCATGCATTAAACATCTTTGGTTCTGAAAGCCATAGCATAAGATCTATTCTCTCTTACTTTATTTCTGATTTTGTATATATCATGTTTATTCAGGTGGACATACAAGCTCTTGCACATGCTGTGGAGCTGACAAGACAAGGTGCAGTTGATAGCTTGAGATTTTCCAAGGGAGATCTATTTCAGGCATTCCAGGTATGGTTTCCTATATGTCGTACAGTTTTTATGTAAGTTCCCTTTTTCATCCTTTTCACTTGCATTTGGATTATTTTCTCAATGCTTTGCTGGTAGCTATTATGTTTGTGATTAAACCAGCTATAGACTTGAATTTATATTTTACCTTTTAATGCATCTACGTTATGAATATTTTGTGAGGTCATTGGCTAAATTTGACATATATTCTAATCATGGAAAATTATAAATTACTGTTGTTCGGGAAAAAGTTTATGACTGTTGTCTTATTAATGGAGGTAAAAGAAAGAGAAAAAAATGTTATAATGTATTCTACTTCTCCTTATTTTAACAGATAAAGAAAAATGTTTTAATTTAGTATTGGTAAAACATGATTTATTCTCAAAGCTCTAGCTTACCCTCTTACTCTTACAGCTTATACCTGCACTTTTGTCTATGCTGCATTTTAGTCATGCTGTTATTTTGGTGTAAAAGGATCTTAGATAATGTCCTTGTATGTGAGTTGGTTGACAACGTATGCTTACCTCTTCCTTTTGCATGTTCTTATTTGTTGTAGAATGAGTTATCTCGGATGAAATTGGATGTCTCAATGCTTGATGAACTTGTTCGTGAGTACTGTGTGTATAGGGGCATTGTGGATTCTGGTCTTGCTTCCCCTTCTGGTATTTTTGGATATCAATCCTATTTTATCATTATGATATCTCTCTCTCTCGCTTGCCCGCGCTGTCTTTCTCTATTATCAATTCATTATGATTTCAATCACTTTCAGGAGTTCAAAATGCCTCTGAACCTTATGATTCATCAGCAAACTGTTCACTTGAAGTGGATCAAGCTTCCAATAGGCATTCTGATGGTGAAACTTCCACTAGCAATGCATGTATGGATGTTTCTCATGAGAGCAATGTGCATTTGAGCAGCTTGCAAGGAAGTGATCCCGAGTTAAGACATTCTTGTGAGAAAAACTGCAATTCTGAAGATTGTAGCACCAGCGGATCACATCAAATGGAAGTTTCTAAAGTTCTACAGAGAAACAGAAAGTATGCAACCGGAGAAAGGAGCAAACGCAAGCGATGGAGGGGTAGGCAAGATGACCAGGACTATATTTCTGGAGTTACTTCTGGTGGATGCAGTAAACAAGTTTATAAATTGACATCTCTTGGATCAAACGTGTCAAAGGAACAACAGGTATTATATCTATAATTTGCCGTGGTTTCATGTTTATATATTCATTCGGTAATGGAATTTGTTTGCAGGCATTTGGAAAAAATTCTATATTATACGAAAAAAATAGGGAGGATAAATATGAGCTTGTGCTGGGGATGAAGGAACTAACAAGTAGAGGAATGACTGCAGAGGTTGTCGATGAAATAAATGCTTTAGATCCAAACTTCTTTGCCCAGAATCCTGTCTTGCTCTTCCAATTGAAGCAGGTAACAGTAGATCTTGTATTCGTTGTGGAAATTACTAATGACATGCTGAGGATTGTGTCCTTTTAAATTCAGTGGAAGGATGTAAACTCTCATTTTCTCACCATTTGCAGGTTGAATTTCTTAAGCTGGTCAGTTCAGGTGATCATTCAAGTGCTCTAAGGGTTGCTTGTTCACATCTAGGTCCCTTAGCTGCCAGTGATCCTGCTTTGCTGAAGCCCTTGAAGGAGACATTGTTGGCATTGCTCCGACCTAATGAAGATAAGATAGGAAATGACCTTCCGTTACATGCTCTTGCTACTTCACTCCAGGTATCTTATGACAGTGGAGTCGCTAAATAATTTACTCTCAGCGTTACAATCTTTCTGTAATCCTTTTCACCAGCCTTTTGAGTTTTATGTTTTCACACGTGCATGTTAAAACCCCAAATATCAACTTTGCAACTTAGTGGGTGAAGTGCTAAACTTTGTCCAACGCTGTACTGGGGCCACATTTTTGCATCAATGTGATTAACTTCCCTATTTGCTTTAGTTCTTGTTTAGCATGTTGAAAAGAAACTTCATATAAAATTAAATGATGGTTAATTTTTACGGTCATTGCAAATTTCTGTTTAGATTCATTTTTCTGTGGTTTACAAATATAGTCATCAGCTGTCATTAGCACCTCGACTTCATGTGATATTTTATTGGGGAGTATATGGATATTCCTGAGAAGTATCAATGTCTGTTATATTGGATAGGTTGCTATTGGTAGGAGACTTGGTATAGAGGAGCCACAGCTCATGAAGATAATGAAAGCAATGCTTCACACACACAATGAATGGTTTAAACTTCAAATGTGCAAAGATCGCTTTGAAGGTTTACTGAGAATTGATTCATTGAAAGAAGTTAACACCCTGATGCTATCTGCTTATTCAATGTCAAAGTCAAATGCTGACAGCTGTATTCAAGGATCTTCCCAAGTTACAGAGTCTTCAAGCACGAGGTTGTCTGAAGATGGTTGCAGTCCAACCCAAGTGTCATCAAGAGATGTTCATGATGAAAATGCTATACTCAAAGTTATGGTAAGTTGAGCATTTCTGCACTTTGCAGAGAATGCATCTGTATTATCATCTAGAGATTTAAAAGAGGGTAGATGCCTAGACCACATCCACATTTATGATATGCACATAAGTTATCATATTGATTTGAAATGCACTTTATTTATACATTTCTAAACAGGTTGCATGCTTATCGACTTTTCCATCAGATATGATTTGGATAAGAATCGCCCTTTAGAAAAAGAAAGTTGAAAAATAAAGCATCCCTGATGCGTTAGCCCACCGATCTAAGAGTCGACCAAGGTTTTTTTTTAAAATGCTGTTACGTAATGGTCCATTCATGTTGTCTCGGTTTTTTCTGCTCTCATGAATCACTACAAGTTCCATTTCCCCTTCGATGACACTTGTCTTAGCAACTCTGATACTGCCAGAGAATGCGTGTTTTTCTTCTTTTATGGTGTTAGATTCTGTTCTTTGAACAAGCTAGATGCTCAAACTACTTCATGAAATTATGACATTGCCTTCTCTTTTGTACTCGGAAATCTGCGTGCTGTGCATCTGTAAGTTTATAATTATTTATGCCCTTCTTGAATTGGATTGATGCAGGAATTTCTTGCTTTGCCAAGGGCTGATGCTATCCATCTGCTTGCACAGTACAATGGAAACGCTGAAACTGTCATCCAGCAAATATTTGCATAGTTTTGGGTCTAAAACTCGACTGAAAACCCTGATTTATTCGTTTATTTATTTGGGAAAGGATATTGTTTTATTCAATTTGTATCATAGCTGTAGATATTAAACTACATGCAGAAAAGAGGCTGGCCTGGCTTGGTTCTCATATTTATGAAGAAAGAACACACGGCCTACTTTTAATTGGTCTCTGTGTACTTGAAAATTGTGCCTTTTTTTTTATCATAAAATAAATGAAGTCATTCTACGGGTGGGCTTTCTGCAGTGCTTTGCCTTTTCTTTTCCCCCTCTAACTTACCTGCAGCCCTTATTCACAGAGCATGTGCTTCCTGGTTGTTTTCCTGTTGGATATGTATATTCTTTTGCTGCAAGAGATGAATCCAAACAGAAATCGTTTGAAACAGAATTGCCGATGAACTGCATCGCAGAACGGACAACGTATGCGATGGCTTTGGGTACCATGAGGATCCGAATGTTAGCTTGTTTGTGGTTTGCTTGGGTTGGTTATTATGGAGTCCTTTCTTAATCGGGAATTTAATAAATATATGTTGCAGCTCTTTTCTTTTCGTACATGTTATTTTCCATGGCATGTGTTGACATATTATATCATGATTTTTTAAAAAGGTCTTTATAAAAAAAAGTATATTTTGGTCGCCAAACTTTCAGCTTAAAAATCTCGAATATTTTAATAAATCTAACTTTTTTGTTTTTTCAAGAAACTAAACAAATCCCGTTGAAGTGTAAAAAAAAACCCTGTTGAGTTTACAATAAAACTTAACATCCAGTTTCGGCATGCAGTAGAAATGAGGTGCACAGTTAGAAATTTATCAAATGAATTGAGCTTATGGCAAAGAAACAGCAACAATCTGCTTCAACTTTGCAGCAACACAAAGTCACTAAACCCAGGCCAACAAATTCACCAACAGATTACCGTTTCTGGGTCACACGACGACCCTTTTGCGGTGACCAAATTGATACAAATGTATGCAGATTGCGATGATCTAACATCTGCTCATAAATTGTTTGATAAAATGCAACAGCCAAATGTTTATGCCTGGACAGCCATCTTTGGGTTTTATTTGAGGCATAGGATGTATGATAAATGTGTACAGAATTATGGGTCGATGAAATATATAGGTGTTTTGCCTGATAGCTATGTGTTCCCAAAAGTTCTAAAAGCATGTGCACAATTGTCTTGGTTGGAAGGAGGGCTTTGGATCCATAAAGATGTCATTGTATGTGGGTGTGAGTGTAGTTTGCAAGTTTGCAATTTTTTGATTGATATGTATGTGAAATGTGGTAATCTTTGGGGGGCTAGGTTGGTTTTCAAGACAATGTCGGAGAGAGACTTGTATTCGTGGAATTCAATGATTTCAGGATATGTTTCTAATGGATTGCTAGAGTTTGCTGTGGAGCTTTGTGCTGGTTTAAGATTGAATGGTTTGGAACCTGATGTTGTGACTTGGAACACTTTAATGGATGCTTACTGTCGAATAGGGTGTTTTGATGAAGCTTGGGAAGTTTTTAAACAAATCGAGAAGCCTAATATCATCTCTTGGACCACTTTGATATGTGGTTACTCAAGCATTGGAAACCACGACATGTCATTACGAGTATTTAGAAGCATGGTTACCGGAGGAGTTGTTTCTCCTGATTTAGATTGTTTATCTGGCGCGATTGTTTCTTGCCGGCATCTTGGTGCTTTGATGAGTGGAAAAGAATTACATTGTTATGGGATAAAAATGGAGACTAACACTATGTTCTATAGTTCAGCTGGTGCTGCTTTACTCATAATGTATTCTAAATGTGGTAGAATTCAGGATGCTAGAAGTATGTTTGAATTGATGGATAAATCTGATGTTGTTACCTGGAACGCCATGATTCTTGGTTTTGTTGAACTAGGTTTAAGGGAATTGGCAACTGACTGTTTTATTGAAATGCAAAGAAAGGACATTAAGAACGATGAAACAACAATATCCACCATTTTGCCGGCGTGTGGTTTACAATATGGGAGCGAAATTCATGCCTATGTCAGGAAAAACAGCAGTCTGCGTTCAGCAGTTACAGTTTGGAATGCAGTGATGCACATGTATTGCAAGTGTGGATGTCTTAAATCTGCCTTCTTTGTGTTTTCTAGTATGGCCTTCAAAGATATAGTTTCATGGAACACAATGATTGGAGGATATAGCATGCATGGACAGTGCCAGGCTGCACTGGAGCTTATGCAAAAGATGATACAGTCAGGCCTCGGCCCAAATTCTGTGACTTTCACTTCTGTATTGTCAGCTTGTAGTCGTTCAGGTCATGTGGATGAGGGGCTTAAGCTCTTTCACAGCATGACCAAGGACTACGCTTTAAAGCCTAGGATGGAACATTACTCCTGTATTGTTGACATGCTATCTCGTGCTGGTCAGTTTGAAGATGCCATTGCTTTTATTCACAACATGCCTCTAGAACCTGATAAGTCCATTTGGGGGTCTGTGCTAGCTGCCTGTCGAGACTATCAAAATATTGATTTTGGAATTCTAGCCGCTGAACAGCTAGTCTGCTTGGAACCCAAGTGTGCAGGCCATTTTGTGACGTTATCAAACATATACGCTAGAGCTGGAAGATGGGATGATGCTTTAAGAGTGAGAAAGCAAATGGAAGGCAAAGGACTAGTCAAGTCGTCAGGGCAAAGTTTGATTGAAACAGGAAACTGAAGAAACATGTACTATTAACTGGCAGTAATTTCCTTATGCATTCGATCCATACGGCTCATGAAGTGAGGTCCTATTCCAATCAGTTAAAAATTGCAGGAATCAACATACAAGATCTACTTTCTGATATGACTATCCGACTCTTTCTTCAATTCAAGGCATAACAAGATGACTCTTGCTCCCTGCATCCTCGATAACTATCCGGTAATTTCACTTCCTTTTCCAAATATTAGACGCCCCCTCCATCACAAAACTATATAGTCTCAGTTCATGGTACAATAAATGCTACTACTTTTTATTTGATTTTTCCAAATTACCCTTGTAAACTCATATAGATTCTAACTCTCTAAGCATCCAACAGGCTCTGGGACGCAAATGGTGTCAAAATTCAATCAACTAAAGCCCTGGATATAATTTTCCAGACTACTGAAAATGATCAATTCTGATGACTGATGTCTCTCCTGAAAGATGACAGCAGCAAACATGAAATCGATGTTATCATATAGTCGCAAATCAACCAGCAATGGACAAGTGTAGCACTGGCATATGAAATTTAACTTGGAATTCTGCAGTTTGTCAACAGCAGCAGAAACTGTGCAGATACCGACATAAACAGACGGTAAGAAACAAGAATCCAATCCTTTTCTTGCTACCACAAATAGATAACTTTTCTCGTTAAGCGTGTTTGATGGTAGTATCCATGAAGCCATTAGATGCTATATAACTGAGAACATGGAGACGGCTCATAAGTTGGCTAGTCCAGCCAGAGAATGGGCTCATTGCTCTCAATCAAAGTAACACTTGAAACCCATTAAGCTGAATCCTTCATTTTTTCGTCCTTTTCAAGCAATCGTGCCAATGATGTCTCATAATGATTTTCGGATCAGAACTCGATCCTAAAATAATAGGTTGGCTTAAAGATATCAATGCCATTAGGCTGAAGGCCACTTGCCTGATGAATATTTTATTGCTAGAGAAAGTTCTTTTTCTCCTTGCTTTTTTGGCTCTCGGCTTTTTACCTTCACAAGTCAACAAAAAGCCTTCATTTTTTTCCATAAAAATTAAATTGATTTGATATGGATTAAATTTTCAGATTGAATAATTAATTAATTTTATAATAAAAAGATTTAAAATTCAATTCACGAAATCCTATTCATATATATTTATATTTCAAACTAATAAATTATATGAAAATATATCAGAAATATAAATAAAAAAATTAGATGGAATATTTTTGTTTGTACTTGTAGAACTATGAACTGGAAATCTAAGGGAATTTGATGGCACATGCTGTATAATTACCAGCAAAAAGAATCCCCAACCACGCCCTGCAATGATCCTCCCCACACTTATTTTCTTTATTAAAAAAATTCAAAAAAACATATAATAATAATATTAATATTAATATTTTCTTTATATGATTGCTGCCACCAGACACTGTTGAGCGTGGGGTTCACGCTGATGACCAGAAAAAAAAAAGTGTGTTTGTAATCATTTCTTTATTTTATAATTTTTAATTTTATTTGTACCTCTTTTTCTGATACAATGATGCTCTTCTATGCCAAAACCTTCAACTTAAAGCTAAGGATGGATCGCATTTTCTATGCATTCTCATCCCCAATATATTAATTAAATAATTTCTTTTTTTTTTTAATTGAAAATATCCAAATAGACACTAGTCGTTGCCTCCGACCAGAAAGCTAAAAGCATATCCTTTTTTTCCTTCACCGGCATTTAAAACATATAAAATTATGGCCGTCATTTACAGTGGGTTTCCCGTTCATGTCGCATTAGCGGATCCTTCGTTCATCTGTGATATGATTCCGTACATCGACGTCCGTGTTTTGAAAATTATTAGCAGCCTTTTATTACAAAGGAATCCGAAATGGATTACTAAATTTGGCATCGAATTCACTGTCGCCATAAATGGAATTAATGACAGTGAATTTTTTTTACCTAATTCATCAATTAATTATATATTATGTAATATTCGAATTTTACATTCATTTTATTATATATTTACATAATAAAAATTATCAACATAAATTAAATATATTATAAATTTTTATACGTATGTGTCTATTATTTATGTCAAATTTGTATAATAGATTTGAATGAATAAAAAAAAGAGAAACTATTTACTCTAAAATATTATATATTAAAAATAATTTACTATGGAATATGTTAGGTATATTATAAACTGAAGCTTCATATAAAATAAATAAATAAATAAATAAATATATATATAATAAGTGTATGTAAGTGGAAGAAGCATACTCAATGATGAATAATAAGTGTATTAAGAATGATGTATATCTAATTTTACACGTTTCATTGTAAAATGAATGTCGGTTGACACCAAAGTGGGCATGGGTCAGAATTAAAGCGGAGCCTCTAAAATATTTAGGGAGTGATCCCTTCTTCCATTGAGAGGATCCATTTGTATGGTTGATGTCCTACGGTTGAAGGGTACATGGTCCTTTCCCCACCAAATTTGGTTTTCCTTGGTTGCTTTTATGGCTCCACCCCATGAACTCGTAGAAAACCTTCTGGCCATCTCCCTCTATTGGGTCCCTATAATTTCCATCTGTCAGCTCATCAAATCCTTTCTAGGTCCATCTATACATACATATATACATATTATTAATAATAATTAAATATTAATTAATACAAGATTAATAATTATTTGATATTAATTAATATAAGATTAATAATTATTTGATATTTATTAATATGTATTATTATATTATTAATAAGTTTATAATCATACATAAAAAACATGAATTACATAAGATTTTTTTTTTAAAGCTTAACAAAATAGATGTATTTCTAAAGTATATATATAATTAATATTTTTTATGTGAAGATAATTAAAGATCAGAACATAATATCATGAGAATAAAGGCATAAATAGTTGAATTGAGGTGAGTTTTCCTTATTCAAATTTAATTCGTTTATAATAAAGCTGGATTTTCTGATGTAACATAAGCTTAATTAAGCTTTAAACAATCTTAATAAATATAAATTTTAATATATATTTTTTTATTTTATTATTTAAAAAATAAAAAAATTATATTTCATAAATATTTATAATTTTATATTAATAATTAAATTAAAAACATTTTTATACATTTATATAATTATAATTTTATAAATTATATAGGTAACATATCAATTTCTTACAAGTCCAATAATGAGTTTAAACAAATGGAGTTAGCAAGACAGAAGTTTAGGTACTTTGGGAAATAATCATGTTCCCTAAGCTTTACAGATGACACTAATTATTAAATTACTGTTGACTTAATATATAGAAAACAAGCTTCTCGAAGTGCTCTGCAAAAAATTTATAAAATTCCCAACATTATAAATATACAATAATATAATAATAATAATAATAATAATAATAATAAATAATTAATACTAGTACAGAACTTTATATTATATAATAATGGTCAATGAAATTCTCTCACAAGTAAAAGAAATTAAATGGGTCTGCCGCTCTCTTATCCTACCGTTTAATTACTGTGGATCGACTGGGTCTTCTTTTATGTAGTACATATTATTTTATTTATTAGTCAACTTTACCGTCTATATTTTTGCTTTTAAGTCTGGTTAATTAAATGCTGTGTTTTTTCTTATATTAATCTCCCTATTATTTGGATCATCAATCAATCAAAAAAAATTATTAAAATTCTGATTTTTGATAAAAATTTATTCAATTTAAACTTATTGATTAAAGTAAAATAATGTTTTTTTTTAAAATCTATTCTATAATGTTGTTTGTAAATTTTAATCTTTTAAATTAAACAATAAAAATTTAATTCTGTAATTGATACTTAGTAAATTCATTAAAAATTTATTAATTTAAATTTAAGTTGATAATATATTAATTCAATTTAAATTACAAAATGGATCGGATAGGAATCGTTACTGAACTAATTTATAATTATAAAAATTATCTTGAAAGATAAATAGATAATAATAAATAACGTGATTTAATTTTTAAAATTAAAAAGAAATTACGGAATTATCAATATCTTAAAATATATATTTGGTTGGAAAAATGACAATAAGATGTTTAATTAAGAAATGAAAAAAATAGAAATTATCGAGAGAACGTGAAAATCAAAGCAAAAGTCAAAGCGTTCGTTTTGAAGGGTGTCGTTGTTTAATGGGTCCAAATATATTCATCAAAGTTATTTATTTAAAATAATAATAATAATAAAATAAGAAATTAAATTGACAAAATCTAGGGAGGAATCGGAGACAAACACCCACACCGACCCCAAGAACTAAGCATTTATTTCTAAATCACCATTTCGTGTTCTTTAATGGAGACTTGTTTAATTTTCTGCAACTATATTTCCATATAATCTAAATTAGCTCTGTCTAATGCTATTTCTAATTCTATTTGGCCTCTTCTGCTTTTGTTTTTTCTTTTCCTTCTCTATGTGTAAAGGACTGGACTTTCTGGCCGCGCCTGCAAGATGGTTGCTGTCACCTGTTTAATGTCTACCACTATACTTTGACGAGAGAAGCGGAGAAATTTCTGCCTTTTGTTTTGGTTTTTTTTTTAGATATTTTTCCATTTTACGCATCTGGGTTGTCCTTCTTGCGCTCATCCAAGCTTAACAATGGCGGAATACATCTGTTTATTTAACAAGGTAAGCAATGTTTCTTCTTCTTCTTCTTCTTCTTTCCTTTTTAACTTGGGGTTTTCACTTTAAAGATTGGAACTTTTTCCTTTTGTTATTTGGGTATGCTCGCATAGGATAATGCTCTTCTGGGTTCACTAATTATTGTAATTTGTTTAGTAAACAGGCCTTTTCTTATCAAAAAGCTACTGTGATTGATTTGTGTGGGCAGGGTTAGATGAGGCTGACTGGGATTAAAGTTCAAATGCATGTTCTGATCTGGGTTTTTTGTAGTGTTTTTGCGTTTTCCATATCTGGGTTAAGTTATTGGTCCTAAATTCAAGTGCTGCTTCTTCATCTGTCAAAAAGATATTCTCTCTTTTTATGGCTGCTTAGATACTACTGCATGTTCAGATATTTACCTCGTCCTTCTTGATATTATTCCTGTTGGAGAGCATTGTTGGTGTTTTAACTTAGGACATCCGGAAACTCTTAGTCTATCCCTAGTTGAATCGGATTAAGATTACTGTTTCGAGCATTGTTTTAGCAAAATTTTTACCTTAAATCGGTGCTTTGTTTTAATCATTAACGACATTTGCACTTGTTTTATGTTACAGGATGCAATAATCATAAAAGCTCCTAAGAAATCTCCCATCCTGTTAAGAATGATAGTTTTGATTTTTGCCATGGTTTGTGGTGTTTATATCTGTTCTGTATGTTTAAAGCAGATAGGCACCAATAACAAAATTAAAATTGAAGATATTCAGATCATTGAGAGACCTTCTGATAATGAATCTATACAAATGCAAATTCCTATTGTGCATTACCCGCATCCCGAAACTTTTAACAGGTAATGAGATTTTCTGCTGTTGTTTTTGAATTTAGAATTCAGTAAGATTTTCTCAAGTCAATGTTTTTGCTTGTTTCAGGAATGAATGCGTGCATAATCCGGTTAGATACTTCGCTATACTATCGATGCAAAGATCGGGAAGTGGATGGTTTGAGACCCTACTAAACAGTCATGTAAATGTAAGCTCAAATGGAGAAATATTCTCTGTTTTGGATAGGAGGAGAAACGCATCCTCAATTATACGGACACTAGACAAAGTTTACAATTTGGATTGGTTCACTAGTGCTTCTAAGAACGAATGCTCGGCAGCGGTTGGCTTCAAGTGGATGCTTAATCAGGTTACTGAACATTCTTTTAGCCAATATGAGATATCAACTTACATGAGATACCAATTTAAGATCTAAACTTGTATGAGGCATCAACCTTAGTTTGTTGTTTTCGGGTTAGAGTTATGTCATGTATTTGTCTTTTCACTCTGACTTTGATTCATCAATAGTAGTAGATACCTGGTTTGCACCAATGCTTTCTGATTTCAGTTTCTATATATCACATAGCAGGATGAACTTGCTCTCTGAACCACTCACAAATATGTGCATTTACCATAAGGACACCTCAATCATCCTTTTAATGATACCAATGGAATGTTAGTTAGAAGTATGTGGTCTGTTATTGGTGCCAAAGTATGGTCCTAACAATTTTATAGTCTGAACTACTAAGGAAGAGTCTAATTATACCTTTATGCAGGGATTAATGCAGCACCATGAAGCAATAGTAGAATATTTCAGCAGTAAGGGTGTATCAGCAATATTTCTGTTTCGAAGAAACCTGCTACGGCGGATGGTTTCAATTCTTGCAAATTCTTATGACCGGCATGCTAAGCTATTGAATGGAACCCACAAATCTCATGTTCATTCAGCAGAGGAGGTTAGTTTTCTTTCCTCTCATCAACTCTATGCCCCTACTTAATACATAGGCTTGGTGTTTAACTTTGGTTGTAATTTCTTCTAGGCCGAGGCTCTTGCACAATACAAGCCGACAATCAATTCCACTTTGTTGATATCTGATTTAAAGGAGGTGGAGTTAACGGCCGCCCGGGCTTTAGAGTACTTCAATAGCACAAGGCACATCATTCTGTACTACGAAGATCTTGTCAAAAACCACACCGTAAGTTTATTCGACGAGCTCTCTTACCCATTCCATTAAGCGCGCAAATAAAATTATCGTTGATTTTAGTGTAAGGTGTAATTTCCTCAATGCACATTCATAATGCTTGTTTCAGAAACTCAAGGACATTCAGGAATTTCTGGGGCTTCCATTGATGGAGTTAACAAGCCGTCAGGTCAAAATACATAAAGGTCCACTGTCAGATCATATTAAGAACTGGGAAGACGTGAACAAGACACTAACTGGAACTGCATATGAAAGTTTGCTCCAAGCTGACTACTGAACATGGAAAATTTCAGCTAACTTGATGAAAGGTGCGTGTGAATACGGTTTCAAGTAATTTGTGACAGTAAGGTGCTATTGACACAATGAGCTTAAGCTCGCAACTCGGGCGTAAGTTCGAGTCGGGCAAGAAGCTAGTTATTGTATAAAAAACTCCTTCCAGGATTCCATTAGGTCCGAGCAATGGCCAAACTGACGAGATGTTTCTCGAGAAATTTTGACAGTTGAGTTGTACTGTGCATGTCTTTTCTGTTTGCTCAACAGTTCGTTGAGCCCCGAACTCGATACTGCTTATCGAGCATATGGATGCCATGTAAATGTGAGCTAATTATTCGACTTAAAGCTGAGAAATTGTTTGATTGCCTTGGTAGCCTGTATCTCTGCTCCATCTATGATAAGTAAGATGTAGCCATTTGGTTAATCAGATTAGCTGAATATGATTAACACTAAGTAGAAGAAAATTTACCAGGTCAAATCCAAATCATGGTACTAAGGACTGGCCAACAATTTGTTGGATGGGTTTGGTGGAAAAGCATTGGGCAGCATGAGTTGGGCATGTAACAGGTCCGATATGGTTTCCCACAAAACGATGCCCAATCTCATCAGAAGACTTGTTTTGTTTAAACATTTCCATTTCGAATAATAATAATTATAAAGATTAAAAATTTTATTTTTGAAATCTTAAAAATGTTATATTTATAATACTTTCAAAAATTTTCATTATTTTATAATATTTCAAAAAATACATTATCATTATTAAATTTCTTTTATTTTTAAGGAGAACTCTCTGAAGTATTATGTAATACGGCTTAGACCTTATCATTTTCGAACTATGTTGTGTTTTCCTTGTTGAATTTGGAGACAAGCGATTTTAAGGTTTGTGTCGAACATTTAGGCCCTTTCTCATTCTTTCTTTTTCTTCCTTCCTTCTTTGTAAAAGAGAGTCTCAATATATAAATAATATATATATATATATATATATATATATATATATATCATAGAAAAATAAGATGAAGATGGTAAGTATTTATACATTTTTTAAATTCATGCCGTCTTGGGAGTAATTATTTTCCTTTGAATTTAGCCCATGCTATGATTTTCATGAAACTTGGAACTTATTTAGTTGTGGGATGAAGCCATGACTTCTGATTGTCTGAAATTTGAAGAAACTCTTAGCTGCATTACGATATGCTTATTTCCTGGTCAAACCCAGAATAAAAGCACGCATTAATCCTCAACATTTAACAGAATTTGAATCATTCCTGTTGCTGTTTTCAGACAAGGGCCTAAATGTTCGATAATATTGACAATATATGGTTTATTCGTAAAATAAATAGTGCATAAACAAAGTACATTTTATTCCATTGCCTAACTAAGACAATACTAGAAAGCTAATACCTGATAACCAACTTATAATAGTAGCCACTGATTGATAAAGTACGTTGAAATTAAATAAAAGATGCAAAGTTGCCCTAGTTCTTAATAGAATGCCCAACCCCAGGACTGTGACCTGGTGTAGTTGGCCTGAAGTCGTCCACGTGACCTGGTGCCGGTGGTGGTGGTAACCCAACAGCGCCACCTGCGGCTGGCAGTGTCGGTGGAGACATGTTATTAGTGTTAGAGACGGGCACTTGGTTGTTTGAGTCTTTATGGTCAACATGCAGTCTGGTATCAATAACAGTCTTTCTCACCTCATGTTCTTTCTCAAACCTAATATTAGGGGCATGGAGGTTTAGGGAATTGTGTGTTGCCTCTAGTTTTAAGTGCCTTCCATGGCAGAAAATCAGCATGGTGAATAACATGAAGGAAAAGAGCAAATGGGTTTGGGCCATAGCGGGAAAGGAGAGAAAGAATCACAGGAAGACCAAGTGACTTTGACTTGATGAAGTTGGTGTGGCCTTAGCAGCTTCCTTGCCTTGAGTATTTATAGAGGATGTTACTCGTACAAAAAAGAGAAAAGAAAAAAGAAAAAGAAAAAAACTAGAGCCACGTTTTATTTATTTATTAATTCATTTGTGAGGGTGACCAATTAAGCTGTGAAATTCTATTCGTGACAAGAATGTGGACGCTATTATGATGCATGAATGTATGTAGTGATGATGATGGGTATCTTGTATGTGTTTATGTCTGTGTGTGTATACATATATATATATATATATATCATGCAAGGTTAAAACGAAGTGCATGCGATTTGTATGCAGCCATGTGAGGGGATTAAGATAGCTTATTTCTGAGCAAAAATAACTCGTGTTATGGTTGATAACGGAATTCCAAAGTCTATTAATCCCTCTTTATACGGTGGAAGCTTTGCATTTTAACATAACTAATTAACATACAAGCCTACATTAAAATAATTTCCCTTCCCTTATATCAAAGTATCAAGAACAAAGTTATGATCATTGTGCAATTCATGAAGTCATACAAGTTCAAGTTGATGTGCATGCAATATAGCCATCCATCTACATTTATGCTATGGCATTAAACAAGCATGCATGCATGGCTTAATATTCATATGTAATCATTTGAAAGCTTTGGAGCCTCCACCTTGAAAGTACGTACAAGTTTAAAGATTCTATATACCCTAAAGCATGCGAGAGTTATAATATACTGTATGCACAAATTTCTGTGGAGGCAAGGTGGTGTGCCATGTCCCACCATTGAGGTCCTCCAACACTTGTGCCTTTTGGCTTTATATTGTCCTTCTTAGCACTCATTTTATAGTGCAAAATTCTAACATTTTCTGTCACGAGAGCTAAGGGACCCTTTCCCTTAAAAAATTTGAGGAAAAAATAAATCTTAAGAAACTAATAAAGGTCGTCACTTTCCAACTAGAACCCTCAAGTGTGCCATGCTTGCAGCTTTTTTATGCACGTTAACCCCCCAAGTTTTTAGCGGCCGAAAAACTGCCTAGTTCTTCGAAAATTGTTCAGACCTTTATATATATATATATATATATATATATATGATTGTCGGCGGGGAAAAGATATTCCATTTATCTTTGGAAGATGCTCCCATGGATTCAGCTTGGTGTTTTGTACTTCGATGTCATTTCATGTATACCAGAGTAGCATTAGAATCAAAGTTCATGAAAATACTGTTGGTGTATTGTTTTATGCTTATAGTGGCAGGACGAGGCATCCCCTTTTTTGTATTCGAGTTCTTGCCATTAACTATGAAAGAATTTAAGCAAGTTATGGCTTAGAAGTTAGATCTGTGGCTGTGTAGTTGTAGTTTACATGTACGGTTTGCTGTTTCATACGTGCATGTAGGGGTGGTCACGGGTTCCGGTTTCAAACTAGAACTGGAATAAGATATATTTTTATCCTTATTATCATTAAAAAGAAACAAATAAATATTTATTAAAGTAATAAATACATTTAAAAAATCACAAACATAATACAAATAAGTTTTTTTTTTCAAATTCTAAATATGAATAATCATTAAAATTTACTGATATTAGTGTAATTTTAATTATTATCTTTATTAATAATATTAAAAAATCATCTTTCCTTTTCAATTCTAATTATTATTAAACAAATACAATATAATTTTTTTACCATTATTAATAAAAATGATAACTAAAATTATATTAATATTGATAAATTTTAATTATTCTTTCATATTTTATAATCTAAAATTTTTTAAAAAATTTATTTATTTTTCATTAATAAGAATAAGCTAAAAATATACTTGATCATGATGCCTAAAATGATTGAGTATTCATCTTTCATGATATTTCATATTCAAATTATTATCATAATTTCACAAGTTAACATTTTTAAGTTTCATCACTAACATGAAATATAATTAATTATTAATAATTATCATTTATTTTTTTTATAAAATATACATCAATAATCTCATGATAAGAATAAGTTAATTAAATTATAATTTAAATATTTATAAATTTAAATGTATTATAAAATTAAGATATACAGCTATTATCGTCATTTTAAAGAGTTATAAATTTTTTAAAATTTTCATATAAATTTTGAAAAAACAAAGGAATTTTCTGACTATATTTTCATGAACTTGGACCGTGTAGATTCGAAATCAACGTGGGAGATACATGTTTTTGTCTTTGGCTCTAAAACTGAAGTTTAATTGTAATTAAAAACCCATCTTAATCACATTAAAATACAATTAACCACTAACTATGGACAGTACTTTGTGCACTACAGCTTAGCAAAATTCTCTTTGTTGTCTAACCAACTCCTAATTGCAACCATCACGTGCATGGTCTCATGCTCATAATTATTCCATTAATTAAATGTTAGACTCTAATAACTTAATTTTTTTTCTTAATTAAGTACGTATTAAATTCTATTCATTCATTATACGAGGTAATTCTCAATTAATATATATATATAAATTATTTAAAATATGAAAATTGCTATTACATATTTTTCAATTAAATCAATTCAAAATATTATTTGCTTAATACTTTTTTTTAAAATAGAACTTTTATAACCTTTAGAGATTAAAAATATTTAATCCTGGGAATTTACTGGTGGAGAGTTCCTCAGTTCGAGGAGCCAATAGAAAAGGATCTATTCCAAGATTCTTCCATTTTACAAAAGCTTTTTCTTTTTTCTTTTTCAAGAAAAAATTAAATATTAATTAATTATATAAGTAAATTCCAAAGAATAGGGAGGGAAGTGGGGCTGCAGATAGTTTCAAAGCCAAGTATCTGTTTTTGTACATGACTAATTAATTTATATTATATATTCAGACAAAGAGCCATGGTAGGGCAGCCCAAATGGGTTATGGCCATATATTACTATTATTATTATTATTTAATATATTATCAATGATTATATTATAATAATAATAACAAGTGGTGGGTTATTTGACTTGAGCTTTACCTATCCTTGACCATGATTTTAATTAAATTATTTTTAATTAAAATTAAACCATAGTGGAGACTGAACTTTGGACAAAAACCCATATTCTCTTATGTTAACATGCTACAGGTTGCAAAGTGGTTGGTATGGTTAATAAAAGAAATGAACACTCAATTATAGTCTGGATAATTCACCTATTTAATAAAAGGAGAATAGCTTATTATATAAGCCTTACAACCAAAACGGAAACTAAAAATAAGCAACTAAACACCTAAGAAACAAGAATCATTAATTAAGCTAAAAAAGCTGCAAAAGACTCTATCAACTCCTAAAAATCAGTTTGACTTATTCATTTTCAAACGGTCAAACACTCAACAGTACTCAAACCTCAAGATTAGAATCGAATGATGGAATTATTCCATCTACTAGCCAATGATATATCCCATTAACGTGCATTTGATTTGTATCCCTTATCGTGCCAACTCCGACAGGAACTATATAGTCAGCTTTCCTCCATGAATCTCTCCTCAAGCTGTATATATCAACTGCATACCCTAGCAGATGATATAATTATAATCGTTTGTTTTTAAATCATAGCAAAAAAGACTCGCACGATATTCATAACCACCGGGAAGCATCAA
>CANYBF011041564.1:0-20586 GCA_948192965.1 Dalechampia spathulata | reverse complement strand
TAACCACTCATCATATTTAATCATCCTCATCAACATCAAATAAACATAAACCTATTTTCTTATTTAATTATCCCATCACTTAAGATTTCTATGTAATATAATATGATTGCACTAACATTATTAATTACTTTATACATAACTCCAAGTCATGTATTTGATATAGTATATATGTCTATTCTTCATTATTCATGCTAATTACCAAGTTATCACATCCACTTCATTAGCCATATACATTCACATGCACACATACACATCACAACACATGCGAGTACACATCTTCATAGGCATACACACTTGATTTCACCGTATCAGTCATAGCAATTATGCAAGACTACTAGACCCTAAGATGCGGATGTGACAAAGATTGTTATATATTGATTTTTAACACATTTAAAATTATTCAAAACATTATAAATTAATTAACAAAGTTAAATGTCCCTTGTAGTGCAATTATAATTTTCTATCTTAAGGAATTCATAATTATACTACGAGAGCATGTCTCGCGCTTGGGGTGTGATACAAGTAATTTAATTCAATTCTTAAGTGACTCAATGCACACTTGCTTAAGAGTTTAGTTCCAATCTCAAACATCTAAAATTCCATGTGTTTTACTCAAACATCTTTTACTTTGAAGTGTAAGTAACTATTTATAGAATTTTGAGACGAAGGTGAATGTTGGAGCGGTTGATGGAATCTCAGAAAAGTGGTAGTCGGACATAGGAAAATGGATAGAATTAAGGGAGGAAAAATGTTAATATAATGTGTAAAAGAGGTCAAAACAAGACTTGGTAAAAGTCTTAATAGAAGAAAAATTCAAAATAATTTAAATATTTAAAACAAATCATAAAATGAGTCAAATATTAGGACCCCATGAATTAATGACATTCATGTCTGCAGGTTCTCACGTGTATGGGTGGAAATCCATCCAAATTGGGCTTTCGACCGAATCCTATATGCTCAAGGCCTTGCCTTTTACTTAAGTCTTTTTAAATCCTAAAATAGCAAAGATATATATATATATATAAGCTCAATATTGAACTCATAGGAAAATGATGTAGGATATTGTCTCTTGAAATAACTTTAGTTATTATAAAATTCTAACAATCCTCTACATATTTCAAAAGACTCATAGTAAGAATGCTTGCTAGTTTCTCTATCGAATATATAATGCTTTGATACTAGTGTCTTTTAGATTATGAACCATATCTAGATAGATTAGACATAACTTATAAAATAATTGGTAAAACATATAGTTTCTAAGAATCAATGACTCTTATTGTAAGTTAGAGGTCATACCTATCTTATTATACTTAGATAAATTTGTTATTCAATGCGGTATTGCACTATTAAGCTGTGTGCGTGCCTAGTATTTCATGAACACTCTAGTAACTTTACCAAAGTTTCATAGAAGCAGCCTTACTTCATATTCATATAGGTGATTTTCATCAAGTGTGTACTACACTTTACACACCATCCATACAAAATATGAAAATTCATTAAGAGTTTATCAACTCATCATTCTCTTTAAATGTATTATAACACGTTCTCATATTATAGGAAGAGATATAAAATTTATGCTATCATAATTAATTCTGACTTTTTTATTATATATATGAACCTATTTCATAGGATCTCTAATCATATAGGTTGGGTTACCGTCATGATTAATTTCTAAGTCGACTAAAGTCTCATTCCCCTCGACGTTTCAATTATTGATTTTCTTCCCAATGGTTTAATCAATGGATCGACAAATTCACTTCTGACTTTACATAGTCAATGGAAATAATTCCATCCTTTAATAATTGTTTCATCATATTATGTCTCAAGGGAATGTGTTTATTCTTACCATTAAATACTTTATTTTTAGCCATGACTATTATCGCTTGGCAATCATAATGCATAGACGTAGAGGGTGTTGGTTTTATTCCTAATGAAATATTTACTAAGAAGTTTTTCAACCATTTGACTTAACTATCAGCCAGCTCCAGTGTAATAAACTCTAACTTTATAGTAGATTTAGCAATAATGGTTTGTTTGGCTGATTTCCACATTATAGCTTTACCACTTAAGACGAATACATAACCACTAGTGGATTTTATCTCATTAAAGTCAGAAATCTAATTTGCATCATTGTATCCTTCTAATACAACGAGAAATCCAATGTATAGAATACCATAATTCATGGTACCTCTCAAGTATTTCATAAGTCTTACTAGAGTAGTCTAATGATCATGATTGGAATTATGGGTGTATCTGCTTAATTTACCTATGACATAAGCTATATATGTTGGGTCTCGAATAGTTTATTAAATGTAATAAACTTCCAAAAATTTATACATATTTAGATTAAGTAATAGGTTCTCCATAATTCTTCTTTAATTGAGAATTAGAATCATAAGGGGTACTCACTGGTTTGGCATTAAAATGTCCAAACTTTTTAAGCAAATTTTTAACATAATGCTCCTAGGAAAGCAAAATATTATCATCCTTTCTTATGATTTTAATTCCCAATATTACACTGGCTTCATTCCATGTTTTTTATTTCAAATTAGATGATAAGAAATTTTTAGTTCTATGTATTACATCAATAGAAGAATAAAAAATAAGTATAACATCTACATACAAACATATAATCACACAATCATGATCATCATCTTTGGTATAAACACATTTGTCAACTTCTAAAGTTGAAAATCCATCAGCTAACAAAACTTTCATGCCACTATTTAGGAGCTTGTTTCAACCATATAGAGATTTAAGTAGTTTGCAAACATTATTTTCCTTTCCAGGTACTACACACCCTTCAAGTTGCACCTCATCTAAATCACCATTTAAAAATGCAATTTTAACATCCATTTAGTGAATAAAAAGTTTATGGATTGAAGCTAAAATAATTACAATATGAATTAAAGAAATTCTTGTTACAAGAACAAAAGTGTCAAATAATATAAAACTTCTTTTTGAGTAAAACCTTTAGCAACAAGTCTAGCTTTGTATTTATCAATTGAACTATCAGGTTTAAGTTTTTTTTGAAAATCCATTTGCAACCAATTGGTTTCACTCCTGGGGTAAATTAACAAAGTCCCAAGTTTTGTTTTGTAAAATGGAATCAATTTCAATTTTGATGGCTACATCCCAGAATTGAGATTCAGAAGAAGTAATTACATCAAAAAATGTTAAAGGATCATTTTCTATAAGATATGTATATAAATCATTTCCAAAAGAAGTTTCCTTCCTTTTATCTTTTTCTTCTTCTAAAATCCTCAAAAAAATTTTCAGTCATTTTGTCCAGGAAAATCTTTTCCAGTAGATGCACGAGAAGTTTGATAAAGTTTTAGTGGAAAAAACATTTTCAAAGAATTTTACATTCTTTGTCTCAATTATACTGTTGCAATCAAGTACATCACTTTTTAACACAAGAAACTTGTATGTAGCACTATGTTCAACATCACCAATAAACATATGACCAGATGTTTTAGATCCTATTTTTTTCTTTTTAGGATCAGATAACATAACATTAGCAAGATACCCCCATATTTTCAAATATTTAAGGTTAGGTTTATAACCTCTTATGGGAAATTTTGTTTTGTATATGACAAGTAGAGAGTAGTGTTTCCCCCCACGTATTATTAGAAGCACCAGAACTAACAAGTAAGCATTCATAATCTCTTTTAAAGTTTTATGTTTCCTTTCAGCTATACCATTAGATTAGATGAATAAGGAGGTGGAGTCTCATCTATAATATTTTCTTTTTCACAAAAGTCATTAAAAAAAAGGTTTTCACCATTGATCTAATCTTTTTTATTTTCCTATTTAATTGATTTTCTACTTCTCCTTTATATAGTGAAAAATATCAAAAGCTTCGTCTTTATGTATAAGTAAAAAGCACTTTAGGAAATCTAAAACAATCATAAAGCTACATAATATTTTTTATCACCTTTAATTATGATTTATTTTAAATCACCTAAATCAATATATATTTCACATTTATCATATGTATTAATACAACTAATTCCAGAGATTAAATCAAAATGTATTTCCATTAATAATCGTAGAAACATTAAGTACAACGAGAGTCTGATCATTGAATGCTTTTTTGTAAGAACAGTAAATATCAAACAACTAAGGATCACAACAGTTCCATGTACATTAAGCAATGCAGAAATTATTTGTTGCCAATAATTTATTTAATATAATAATTTATAGACAAATATTTTGTGAAGGATATTTTAATAAAATAAAATAATAATAAATAATTTTTTAATATTAATAAAATAAAAATGGAAAATTAAATTGAATAAAAGAGAGTAATGGTGATAATAAATGGGTATTCCGTCACACTTACAACCTGTACTGACATGACCTGCGATAATAAATTGTGAAACAAAATTGGTCCCCACGTCATTCATTCATGGAAGATGTGGTGGTTTAGATAGTGACAGGAAGCTTGCCACGAGTAGTTGAATCAGGGCAATGACAGTTTGATTGCAATTAAAACTCGTTCTCATGAGTGGTTCAACAAAAAGTCCAGTTTCTTAATAGGCACGAGATTACATTACGCTGGAGATTACGTGATAGACATACAACGTCTGAGACAATCTAACGAGCAGACGTGTTGTGTTAGTATTTAGGAAATGTTATAGCCTCGGCCCATGTAAGAAGGAAGATCACCCAACTCACATCCTGCTGTCTTGAAGATAAACTTGACAGAAAACCGAATTGCAATTAGGTTTGCTGCTTCCACCAGCAAATGGCAATGATCATCTATAGCTTACTGTCGAGTCCAGCCCACGAAAATACTTCAACATCAAGCGTGACTGTGGAGAATGATCATATGTGAGGTCCGCAAACATTTGCCCTTTGCGCGCTTCCTTTGATCCCTTTCCAAAATACAAGAACACGTCTACTATCTCAGAGACGCAGCTTTTAAACTGTATAAGCATTTGAAGTCATTCAAAAAGAAAGAAATTTAAATATTATATACATTTATAAAATTTCATAATTGAATTATTAAAAAATTAAAATAATTTATAAAATTACATAAAAATCATTTAAAAATATCATATTTCACAATTTTATTAGATTAATATTACATCAAAATATATCCAACAACTTCTATGTATAATTATCTATATATTATAATCGAATAATATAATATAAATAAATTTAAATTCCAACCTTCATTATCATATAAAAGGAATCATTGTTCAAAACAAACCTTTGTGTTACTAACAAATGAAATGAATATATTTATAGAATATACCTCCTTTTATTGTCGATGAATATCCAAACACACCCACGCCGTCGATTTAAAACCGTTTAGGGTCCGCGACTACCCAACACTTTACCCATTAACCGCCTAGTGAGCCACCGTCTCCTTCTCGATATATGTTATC
The DNA here is from genome assembly GCA_948192965.1 of Dalechampia spathulata. Classification (NCBI taxonomy): domain Eukaryota; kingdom Viridiplantae; phylum Streptophyta; class Magnoliopsida; order Malpighiales; family Euphorbiaceae; genus Dalechampia; species Dalechampia spathulata. Next base: position 15,190 of record CANYBF011041564.1, on the reverse strand, counting down.
GCTGGAGGACGTTTTCTAGAGGACGTCTCAAATGGCGCCAAAGCCAGCTAAAAGCAAAACTCCTTCTCCTGATCCTAACGGAATATTCCGTGGTATGATTGTCTTCTTGGTCGAAACCGGAGTTCAGTCATCCCGATTACAGGTTTCTCCACGTTTCTTCTCGATAAATTGTTTATCATCTAGTTTGCGGGAATACTAGTACAGTAAGTAAGCAACTTAAAACTGACAATGTTGGGATTATTACTATCATTTAACAAGATATGGAAGCAAAAACTGGTACAAATGGGGGCGACAATTGAAAGTCGAGTATCGAAGAAGGTAACGCATGTTTTTGCTATGAATTCAAAGGTGCTGCTGGAACAAATGGACAAAGAACGGTTACAAAGATTCAAAGGGGTGAGTGATTTCCAGCTTTGGATTTTAATGCAATTTTCACTCCTTACATGAGTAGTATGTGTTTGTTTACTCTCGTTTATTTTTTCATTTGACTATTTATTTATTTATTTTCTTTTTGTAGAAAGTGCTTGTTTATCAGTGGCTAGAAGACTCTTTGAGACTAGGAGATAAGGTATCCGAGGAAACATACAATGTAGAAATTGATTTTGAAGGAAAAAGTAATGAAAACAAGTCTTTAATAGGTTTTAGTAGTGAGGAACAATCGCCTCACCTTAAAAGGATCCGGTCTTCCTCTCTTGGGGATACAAAAAATATAAAATCAGATGAAAAGAACAATGTGCCAAGCGAGGCACCGGATAGTCCTGCAAGTTCTGATAACTCATTGAGTCCTTCAAGTTTTGGCCCGAAGGCTTTAACCAGTCCAAGCAAAGATGTAAGATTTAGTGCTAAATGCTATGACTTCATACTAGTTTAAAGTGTAACAACAGAATGATGTACCGGAGTTTTTGATATGCCCTAATACTGTCCGCGTTTGTGTTACAGCCATCTCTCGTGTACGTTCCGCCAGATCTGAATAGGAATATCACTGAAATTTTTGGGGAACTGATCAACATATACAGGGGTAGACATATTTTCGTCTGCTTTTGTGATTTTAATGTCTTTTAGGTGGTCTGATACGTTATGTTTACTTTTCAATGGAAAGCTCTGGGTGATGATCGCAGGTCATTTAGCTATTACAAGGCTATTCCAGTAATTGAGAAGTTACTGTTCAAAATTGAGAGTGCAGACCAGGTCAAAAATCTGCCCGGGATTGGAAAGTCACTGCAGGATCATGTCAGTGGTCCTCTATAGCATTAAATTTTTACATATATGAACTGTTTTACCCTTTAATGTAGCTTAGTTAACCATATATTTTCTTGTTCATGTCCTTTCTCTATTTTAAGTGCATAGGGTAGAGTGACGATTTTTTTTACCTATGATAGGGTCTTTCTGTGGAAACCTTTATTAGATAGTCCAGCTGTTGGATCATTTTCATTTGATTTTAATATGATCTATACTTCATGATTTGCTCATGAAAGACAAATTTTTCCTTATAGTGCATCGATCGATTCTATAGATCTGGAATATTTGATGCAGAACTTACTAATTTATAAATGCAAGGAAAGCTTTGTGAATTTATGTTACAAAAATATGCACTTATCGTTATCATAGACCTCTCCCCTTCTGATATCCATGGGGAAATTACAGCTGGCTTTGGAATATTCTTGCAGATACGGGAGATAGTGACTACTGGAAAATTGTCCAAGTTGGAGCACTTCCAAAATGATGAAAAGGTAGTTTGAGGGTTTCAAAGAGATTATAACTTCACATGCTTGTTTCATAACAAGTATGTAGAAATAGATAATTTGTTCACCTTGCTTTGTGCACATGCACCACATGATTGACTACAGACTCATTCATAGTTTGTCATCAGTTGTAGTTTACATTTACATGGATTCGAAACAATATACATTGAATGTCTGCATGAGAAAATACAGAAAATGACATGTGCAATCCAAATCAGGCACTCCGTGAGCTCACATATATAACACTTGCAGATAACTCTGGCTTTTCTGTGTGTTTGAATTGCTTATGTTTCATGTGCCTTTAAAATTCTGCTAGTGTTCATTGGAGGAATTGCACAAGGTTCAACTGTAAATTACAAGTAGTTTTTTGTATGTTTATTTTGTTAACAAATGATATGGCAGTAGTTCAGTTCTCACTCTTAACTTTTTTTGTCAACAATTGGCAGGTGCGGACAATTAGCCTATTTGGTGAAGTTTGGGGTATCGGTCCTGCTATTGCCCTCAAAATGTTTGAGAAGGGGTATCGGACTCTAGATGATCTTAAGAGTGAAAGTTCATTAACACATGCGCAGAAGCTAGGATTGAAATATTTTTATGATATTAAGACAAGGATTCCACGCAATGAGGTTAAGTTATTGAGCAATTCCTGTTGTTTTACAGTTTGTCAATTGCAAATGTGGAGTTGCCTTGCCAGAAAATTTAATATAAATACTTATCTGCAGGTTCAAGAAATGGAACAGCTTATGCAGAAAACTGGGGAAGAAATATTGCCTGGGGTAAGACAGGATACTGCTCTATCGATAAAAATGAAAAGACTGCAAAAGGGTTCGGTTGAGTCGTAGTTTGTTCTGGGTTCAGCCACTGGGAGGACGTTAGAAAGGGGTTGAGCTAATTGCTTATTCGTTTGGTGGTTGCTCTTCAGATATTCTCTTGGTAGTTTCTAGAATGCAAGGGAAGCTGGATTCTTAAATTAGTAATATGCATTGTGATTGTGATTTGCTATATTGTACTGTTTGAGATATTTTAGGCTTTTTTAAAAAAAAAAAGAAACAGAAAAAGAAAAGTTCTACTTCTGATGCTCACAATTAGGTAGCAGTGAAAATTGTGCCAAACTGAACTGCATGGTCGAAGAGCATAGAACTAAAACTTGTTGATAAATAGTTGCTTGGATTTCATGCATGACAAAAGGAAATTATGCGAGGAAGATGATGCTTACCTCTGGGATTAAGTCCTCATATGGTCACAACTTTGACATTTTAAGTATTTGCACCGGCTTGTATTCTGAATACTTCTACATTTACTTTTGAAGGTGGTTATCATTTGTGGAGGATCTTATAGACGTGGAAAATCATCTTGTGGGGATATGGATGTGGTGATTACACACCCTGATGGGAGAAGGTAACGATCCATCTTTCCTCTTACTTTTTCATATGTACTAGTCTGTATCTAGCAGTTGTTTGCTTTGCATTTCTCAGTATTTCTTATATTTGTGTGATAGTAAGGAATTGGATCTTTGAAATGAGTTAATATTTTGTAGAACAATTTTGAGAATGGAAATGTGATGTGATTTATCAAAGTGTCATTAATTGACACATATTTTACATGTTCAGTTTTATTGTCTTCATGGTTACTTTGTGCGTTTCTTAATGTTTTATTTGTGTAAGATACTTTAAAGACTTCCAGGAGTGTGGTCTGGTTATGAATTTTGGCTTTCCTGTCACTTTCAAGTGATTTATCTATGTCTAAATTTTTACTAATTTCAATTGGCTCATCCAGTCATAAAGGTTTTCTGCCAAAATTCGTGAAGCACTTGAAGGGTATGAAGTTCTTGAGAGAGGATTTGGTGTTTAGCGTTCATAGTGAGGAGGTATCTTTTTATTGCTATGCTTATCTGTTATAAGTTCTGAATTTCCAAACCCAAAGGGTTATCACTCTATACCAAGATTATGATTGCTGTGAAAGAATAACCTATATTGGTCAATGATTTATTTACAGTTCTTCTGGTGTGTCGTATAAGACAGATATTGCTGTGATACAACATTAATCATGATACTAAATCCTTATATGTAGTTTGCTATTTAGGACTCCGGGGTTGAAATGCCGGCATCTGTACTGTAATGGTATATATCTGTTGAACTAGCAATCAATCAATCCTTTTTACTTCTTAAGGCTGGTAAGCAGGGTCATCAAGTATATTGATGCCCTTATGTTCAAGCTAAAAAGTGAAGGGTATACGCGTTTCAAATTTAAAGCATAATACCTAGGATTTTGCAATTTAAGTGCATTACTGTGAGAATCATTTGAGTGAACTTTCCTAGGAGTTGAGGTGTGTCTGTTCACTTGCTTGTTATAGAGACCTGCCTACTAATTGAACTTTATGGTGACCCCAAATCGAGGCTAGCCAACTTTTTAAGCATTTTGGAGAATTTGAATAACACAGGTTAACATACTTCACCGCATAGTCTAACTGATCCACATAAAGGTACATGATAAAAGTCCTCTCTCGTATAATCTAGTTACCGTATGAAAGTGACAAAGGGAAGTTATTGAGAAATTAACACAAGAGACCTTTATCATGTTGGAAGCTCCAGGTGGTGGATGCACATTTTTCATTTCCTTTCTTTTCCTTAAGCTTCTTTTTATTAGTGTCATGCATTTGGTTTCTTTATTGTCATTTGGATGAAGCTCTCTGAGTTTAATTTCTATAATGGATTGTTGAACGTTATACTCTTTCTTCAGCTCAATTCTTACATCAACTGTTGCATGTAGTAGATTTTGCATGCCTGGTTTTCATTAATACTGCAGGTAGGTTGTTACATTTTCCACTCGGTAACGTGCACAGGGGACTGATTCTGGTGTTGACACATACTTTGGCCTATGTACGTACATTGGACGAGAACTGCGACACCGTATAGATTTCAAGGTAAACTTGATCATCTTCTTTTGCAGTGCTGATATCATATTTCTAATACTGTTCTTGATTTCTTGATAAATGAAATTCTTTCTAGAACTTCCAAAATCAATTTTAAGCATCTATCAACCATCATCTTTCCTTTTCCTTGGACTCGTATCTTGGTAGAGAATGGATGTTAAAAGTGGTAATACATTTTGTTTGTTGGCCAAAATCAGAAGCATGATATCTCGTCTCCGAATACAGAATATCGGCATCATGATCATCTAACTAAATGTTTACCCGTGTTGTTGCCCTTCCTTTTCTTCTGTTCTCTTCTTCAAGTCTTCTTTCGATTTGATCTCGTTTTTGTTTGGTTAGCTGGATCATTATTGCCATCTTATTCTCATCTGGGCTTTCATTGTTAGGTATATCCAAGGGATATATATGCATTTGGTTTGATAGCGTGGACTGGAAATGATGTATTAAACAGGAGGTATGTTTTAACTTTTGAAACTTCAATCTGGCACGATAGAGGGGAGCGAGGAGGAAAGAAAAATATCTTCTTGGCTTTTGTAGGATTCTCGTTGGGCGAGTTTCTTTGTTTATCTTTTTAAAAAAATCTTTTGTGATGCATGTTCAACTTAAGTTTTTTCTTTAAATTTAAATTTTGCTGCTTGTTTTCCCTTATTCCAGATGACCATACATACAATTGGGAAAATATCATAGAATGGACTCTCCCTAACGAGTTATTTATTTAAACCTTTCTAAGGAATGTATCAACAACTTGAATCTGTGTTCAGGTTGAGACTGTTAGCAGAATCAAAAGGATTCCGGCTTGATGATACTGGTTTATTTCCAGCTACTCAGGCTTCAGCTGGCAAACGGGTAATCGATCTGACTACTTTCCATCATCTTCTTCACGCCTAAACAGTTTTCTTTAATGCCTATCTCAGAAACATCAATTCTATTGCAGGGTGCAAAGGGTACCGCAAGCCTGAGGTTTGACACAGAAAAGGAGGTGTTCGACTTTCTGGGGTTCCCTTGGCTTGAACCTCATGAACGGAATCTCTGACATGTATAAATTATTCGTGCTAGCGTCATGCACATAATGTACATATAAAATAAACACATCTAGCTTGACGAGCTAGCAGATTTTGGTGTGGAGTGAAAGCAAGACCTGGATCGGTTTTATTTTTGGTTTTGTACACTCCTAACTCGCGCTGTGCACATCCTTTGTACCTTATAAATGAGTGTATGGTTTTTATCTGAATGGCTGATGGATGTTTTTAACCGTTTTAGTGAATGAATGCCAAGCAGGTTATATTTGAACCCAACCAGGCTACAATGCTGTGTAATGCTCCTCCTGATTTGGGTAGATCATCAATCTTGACATCCCAATTGGAATGACTACAAGGATTATGCTAATTTTTTACTTTAAATTCAAGTTATAATTACCATTCAAATAAAAAAAAAACATTGTTAAAGTATTTACATTCGTAGTTTGATTTATTTAATCTGTCCAATAAACGTGTTCCATGAATAAATGTAAGTTTCTATATGATGATAACCTCCACTGTCACAATAACTTGTTTCTAAGTCTGTCGTTCAACGAAAAAAAAACCCAGTTCCAGAAAAAAAGAGTATTTAAGCCCGTGGAAAGAGAACAAAACCCGGTTGAAAGAGAATAAAACCCTTGAGAGAAAGAGATAAGGAATACAGAGGGAGGAATGGCTTGTTGGAGTAGAGCTCTCGTTTCCTCTTCATTTAATTCCTTGTCCATCTTCTCTTCTTCCTCCTCCCCACCATTGCTTCCATTTCTCTATACTGCGCGATCTCCAGGTTTGGCCATCTCTGCACGCACACAACTAACTCTACGTTATTTATATCCTTCACCCGCCAAGACAAACAAGGAACAATCCCATATTTGTAGAGCAGCGGAGTATGAATTTCCTGACCCAATTCCTGAATTTGCTGATGCAGTAAGTTTCCACTCTTTGATTTTCTTGCAATTCATTTAACTCTTTCCTTGTTCTTGATAAAATAAAAGTGTTAAATCTTTTTCTTCTTGTTTCTGGTTCAGGAGACGGAGAAGTTTGAGGCTCATCTCCGAAGTAAGCTTACTAAGAAAGAGATCTGTGGTGACTCAATTGACGAGGTTGTTGGAATCTGTACTGAGGTGATTAATTTTCGCATTCTTTTGCCATATTCTGACTTCAAATATGTCATATGTTGTGTCTTTAATCATTTATAGACACTATTATGTCAACAAAATGATTGACATGAAATCAATGCATCATTAAGGATTGAATGAATGCTTGGAAGAAAAAACTTGGTTGGCTACGCGGTAATATGGAAAAACTAATTTATAGTGTTCACAATAAGTACCGTCTCGTTGCCTGGGTTATGTAGAAGAATACAGGCACTGTAGGGGCTAATCTCTTCTTTTATTTTTTTCTGCAGATATTTAGCAAGTTCCTGCATACCGAATATGGCGGTCCAGGAACACTTCTAGTCATACCTTTCATTGACATGGCCGACACCATAAATGAGCGAGGTTTGCCTGGAGGACCACAAGCTGCTCATACTGCGGTAAAATGGGCACAAGATCATGTTGACAATGACTGGGATAAATGGAATGAAGATGACAACAATTGATATAATAATCTCTATTTTATAGATGATTCTGTTGTTAAAAATGTCATGTGGAAGCTATAGAGAAGTTGCGATTCTCAATTTGTGCGTAGGGTAGTGAAACTCACCGGCGTTTGTTCCAATGGAAAAGAGGAGTCGGATTTAGGGCGATCTTCTAGGAGTGAAGTAATGGTTTTGTCTAGTCAGAATTCCAGAAGCAGCATGGTGAAGGCTGTTCAATTTGTTTATCACATGTACTACAAATTATCTCATTTTTAATTGATCTCAATGCTCATTCGACTGAACTTTGCTTTGCTTTAGTCTGATGTTAATTTCCTATGCTTCGAAAGCATGTTTTGTGGAAGAATTGAAGCATCATATATATTGTCTGAATCTGTTTATTCAAGTTCAGCTCTTTGGAATACATCGTTAACTTTGAAAAGAAAATGTTATAATAGGAAAGAATAACGTTGTTGTTCCTGGAAGGCTACCCAATTTGTGTACGCCAGAAGGCAAAATCACAGAAGAATTTGAGCAGTTTTTTAGCATGTTTGGCTGTTGGCAAGATCTGGAGCATTTATATGAAGCCTGAAGAGAAGCTGCCCACCTGCTTCAGAGTTCAAGTTTCAAAGAATATGATTGCAAGGCGCAAACTTTTTTGTCCCAAATTTTGGACGGAAAACACCATGCTGTCTCGATCACTGTAAAGTACTATTCGTGTTCCTCTCGAACTTGACCCTCTTCAGCACAAATAGATCCAATCAACACTGAAGGCTTGAACATTAGACAATATTTAAAATATATGGGAGAAACATGAAATCTCACCAGCAAGTTGAATGGCCAAGTTCGCTAAAGTGTCTGCCTCAGAATTTAATTCCTGTGACAGAATATAATCAGGTCAAGGAACTAGAACAAGCCAACAGAGCCGGAAAAAATGACAGAAGTAGGCTGAATTATAAGCTTTCATTCACATTCCACCTATTTACTTGAAGCAATAGTTGCTAAATCTTTCATCTCTTGGTAATAAGGTCCTTTCTCTACTTTGATGTTACCATGTGATAATAGTCAGCAGTATTAAGAGCAAAAGATTTCCTACCGTAGTTTTGCTTAACTCAGACGTCTGATGTTTACATTAACAAGTTACTTTATTGGTAAACCAAAAATCAAACTGGAAAGAATCAATGATATTAGAAGTAGATGCTGGTCTTATAAAGATAAGACTTCCAAAACTAAGTTGGGAGGTCTGCATCTTACTCGCACGAAATAATGTTGCATCTCTCGGGCTTGGCAAGCATTGCACGTATAAGCTGTGCAAGCTATAATCAGAAATTCGCAAATTTTAAGGGCAGGATGACTACTCACAGAAAGACTCACTATACCAATCATTGTCCAGGTACTAGCTAGTGTAGTAATTCAGATGATTGTGAAATAAATTGAACATGGTACAAGAACCAGCTCCGAATGAACAAGCTCATATTAGAATGAAGTTGATGTTAAGATGGTCAGAAGCTTCTCAATCATTCAGCTAAAAGCTGCACTTAAGATATCCAAATGCTTATGCTGAGAGAGGGCTTGCTTAGAGCAATTGGGGCACTCTGTCAGATGAATAATAAGGTATCTAATCAATCTGGGTGTTCCTAAAGAACAAGAGAAATTAATATTCATACGAGATAGAAGAAATATAGCAGTCTAGATTATAGAATCATGTACACTACCCACCCTTAGAACATGGTTGATCTGAAAAGAAACAAACTTGTCCTTGAGCTGTTTGGCCTGCTCGCACAGATTGGCCATGTCTTTGTGTTTGACCTTCCATAAACCCTGAATCTGTTCCATACTTATCCACATAAGATATTGAAGCATAGTATCGCATTGAGGTAAGTGAATATGATATGCACCAGGCAGATCAACAATGGATGAACCATAAACTAGGGTTTTGAACATGAATATTGATGCAGAATAGTTACTTCTCTGACGTGGAAAGAAAAGGCAATTTCATGATGTTCAAATGTTCCCTCAATGATCTAAGCTGGAACTCAGATGCTGATTTAGGCAGGCAATTTATATAATTTATTCCCACAACATGACCAGGAATCCAGCATACATGCAAGTTGCATCTTCATAGACAAACCAGTATCGAGCTTGAAACTGTAAAATACTAATTGCATGTTGATGAGTCCAACCTACACTCTCTCCTAATCCTATCTAAATCTCCATTTCCACCACCCCACTAACACACTCAAAAAAAAATAGAGTATCTTGATCATAAGTAAACTGAAAGGGAAGTAAACAGTATATAGATGCTTTTAACAAACCTGAGAGCAGACAAGTTTGGAGTCACCTTGGACACGGATTTTTGTGTAACCCTTGTAAAGAGCATATTTCAATCCCAAAATCATGGCTTTGTATTCAGCCACATTATTGGTTACTGTGCCTAGTCCTTCTCGCAATTTGCATATCTACATAGATTGGAGGTTAAGAAGGTAGAAGTCCTAACAAAAGACAAGAGAAAGAGGAAGGGAACAGGGCAAAAAAGACATACTATACGTCCATCAGTAGTCCGCAACAAAGCTCCTGCCCCAGCTGGTCCAGGATTTCCTTTTGAAGCACCATCAAACTCAAGAATACAGGATGTCTGTAGATAGAGATCATATACAGCATTTATCATGTAAACCTAATAATGCTCATTCAAGAATACCACTTTTCATTATTTAGATTTCCAACTTATGAAAAAACGTTTAGCCAATACAAGTATAACATATTTGTATTCATCCAGCAATAATAAGGCATCCGCTTAAATGATTATTACATAATACCTGAAGCTCGCTTTCATTATCCAACTTGATGTGCTTTATCAAAGGATTAGTTAAACCAGATGTTGACATATCCACTTCCTGCATTGCAAGCAACATGCATGTAAGCAAATCACATAATTAAAGACTGATAAAAACACATTCTCTTGCACATGAAAGGTGAAAAAAATCCAAGTACATTGATACATGCAGAACTAGAAACATTTTCCCGTAAATTTATCCACCCTTCCTCAAATGCCTTATATAGTATACACGACATTTAAACAAAACGCATAAGCATGGATGGGGAAGGAGCACAGGTGGAAAGATGATACTCCATTCTTACCAGATTCTGCCATTCTTCTAGGGATCTCTTTCTTGTTGCATTCGAGGCAGATGGTTCTTCTTTGGAAGAAGCAGGCAGCTGCAATGACACACTAATTTGAAGTTCCAATTACACAGATGACCAGCATGAAAGTTGGACCAACAAAAGAGCGTGAAAGATTTCTATCCCAAAAAACAGACATGCTTGGCTAAAATATAAACTAATGGCCATTAACGGGAATCTGGCACTTCAATTCAATTAGTTATATTCCTAGGGAGGAATCGTATTTGACAAGATATAATTATAATTCTTCGGTGAGTCCAAATAGATACACCTTGATTTCCTAATAAAATCATTCGTGTAGTTAAGTTCACATCAAACGGGCAGAGATGAGGATGGTTTCCTGATACTATATCGAAGACAAGAATTGGCAAACAGTTAAAAAAAGCTACAATTCCATCTCGTACGGACTTAACAAGTTAGTCTACCTGTAAAGGACAAGGGACAAGAGAGCCAAAAAGGTCGTCTTTCAAATCCTCGGCTCTGATAGTATACAGAGCATTCTGGAGTCCACGTGATGCAAGATACTCCTCGCTGTCCTTAGCTAAAGAGTACCCTTTGAAAACACTGACAGGAAGATCACATATCTGCCAAATTACCAATAAACATCTTTTTAAGTTGATTCAGATAATGGGCAAATGTAGAAAATACCAATTGATATTGTTATGAGCAGCAAACAGAAGAAGGAATGCCAAACTATGATAGAATGTCTAATCATAAACAAGCGAAACTCACGAAAGAAGGAGAAAAACCATAGTCAAGGAAAAAGGCGAATTTGTTTATAGAAAAAGGAATTACCGAAGAACCAACTTGAGCCTGACAATCATTAAAAGTCTTGTAAACACCAACAACATCACCTTTCCTGACAACAAAGAAAGCATCTTTCTCTTTGATTTGTTCCATCACTGCTGGATCAGATTTCCTCTTACGAGAAACCTTTAGACTTGGCTCTTTTTCAGTGGAGTAGCAATGAACACGAAACCTACAAATTGTCTGTGTTTTTGAGACAAGTTCCAAATTAAGTGCTCTAAAACCAGAGACAGCAGGAGGATGGAGAAAGCTTATATTCCAGGAAGGAGTAGAAGAAGTAGAAAAATGAGATTGATATGAAATTTTCCTTGAAATGAAGATAGCGGCTGTGTAGGAAGATACACGCGATATGCAGTTCATTCTAATTTACTTCGCAATTCAGATCACTCTGCTTGCGACTTTTGGGGGTTTCCGCCTTCTATGGGCTCTGCCATTTTCTGCTATATCATACAACCTGGGCTTCCTAAGTTCTGTCTATTAGGATATCAGGAAATTTTAAAAACACCATCAAACCATTATGATATACTATAAAAAAAATATACTTTTTAATTAATTTAATTCTAAGAGTTGTATTTAATATTAAATATAAATATTAATTTTTTATTATCTAATAATTCTATTAAAAATTAAAAATAAAAACTTGATTATCGAATAATTTAATATATTTGTAATATGTTACAATTTCTAATATAAAATTTTATAATAAAAAATTTAAATTCTTTTATTCGAATTTTGAAACAAAAACTTTAAGAGTTTTATAGCATGATCTTAAATAGAATGCGATTCAAATGCTGGGATTTGATCTTAAATTAAACTTTAATTTAAAGCAAAAACACTTTTGATAAATTCCTTCAATGAAACTTCCTATCTATAGTGATTTGTAGAAGATAAATTTGAAAATTGAACTTCTATCTTACCATTTGAAAGTGATATAATTATCAAAATAATTATCACTTTATTTATTTATTATTTTAATAGTCTTTATCTTATTATTCAAATACTATTAAAATAATTTAAATTTAGATAATAAATCAAATAATTTGATTGGTTTAAATTTTATTTTTTATTAGATTAAAATAATTATTTAATCTAATTATTTTATAAATCAAAAATATTTAATTAATTGTTATATAAAATATATTTTATTTATTAGATTAAAATAATTAATTAATCTAATAATTTCATAGATCAAAATATATTTAATTAATCTAGAAATTATTTTAAATGTTGTGATATTTACCAATACTTCCTCAAGATTTATTCATTAATTTATTCAAATGAATATATGTTGATTTAATTTATTTTGAACATTTATAAATAATATTAGAGTCAAATATATCTTTTTATTTTAATAGATGGCTCACAACATTTTTATTTTTCAGAAGGAAGATAACCAAAGAAAAAAAATTCCTTCCAAATTTTTCTACCGTGACTTTTGTTTTGTTTTTTTATTTTTTATTTTGTTATTTTTTCAAGTTAATATTAAATTAAAATTTAATATAATTTGAAAATAAATAATATTTTTATCTCAAATAAATATTATTAAAGAATAATATTTAATACAGTTTGAAAATAATTATGATTAAAATTTAAAATTATCATTTAATCTAAATAAGAATTTTGATAATTCTAAATATCTAAATTAAGTATGATGAGAAGTTTTTATTCCTATCATAATAGAATTTAAAGACTTTAATCCTAATTCAACTCAAATTTGTTTAATCTCTATAAATAAATACCAGCAGCATCACATTTTTTCAGACATTCATCAGAGGTGGTATACACACTCTTTTTCCCTTCAAAAGAGAAGAAAAAATAAGAAAACCAACAACAATTTTATTTTTATTCTTTTTTTTAGAATTATCTTATTCCTTTGATCATTGCATTATATTGAAGTCAAGAACACATCATTCAACTATCTCCATCAAGGCGATCGATTTTTAAGATTATTTAATTATCATAAATAATCAAACTGGTAAGGCAGCTTGATTATAAAATTAGTCAATTGTCTTGGAGTGATTTAATTGTTGAATTTAATCAAAATTCAAGAGACTCAAAATACTTGAAGATTCAATTATTACCATAAAGGTAAATACTCTCAAGATTATTTGATTATTACGAATAATTGAACCGGTAAAATAATTTGACTATGAAATTAGTCAATTGTTTTAAGGTGACTTGATTATCATATTTGATCAAGATTTAAGTAAGTCAAAGAGGAAGGCAATCATCACTTCAACGATCACAAATAATCAATCAGCAAGGTGACTTGTCTATAAATTTAGTCAATTATCTTGGGGTGACCTGATTCTTGTGTTTAGTCAAAATCCAAGATTTAATTTGAAGATTTGATGTGTAATGCTCTTTGTTTTGATGGCTCATTATGTCACACCCGTATTTAACACCCTAGAAGTTTTTGTCTTTTTACGTATGAATGCTCGGATGTATATGTGTATGTGTACATGTCTTGGTACGAATGCATGCATATGTGCGATGTATTTATGATTACATATGCATCGTGATGACATGCTGCTATATATATTTGTATGTATGCGAGGTGTGTGAATGATTGCATGCATGTTTTATGTGTGTTTCGGTGTTTTAGCTGGCGTGGGAGTGAGTTAGAGGAGTTGGAAGGGGAGAATGGTTGGTGGTACGGGCGTACGGGGATCCGTACGGGCGTACCGAACAGGGGAGATGAGGGGGTTTTGGTTCCTGGAGGCCGTACGGGTGTACCAGAGGATGGCCCGGCCGTACGCAAACTCACAGGAAATTGGTTTTGTCAGGTAGATTGGAGCCATATGGGCGTACCAAATGTGGTACGGCCGTACCAAAGCTCGCAGGAGTTTGGGTTGTTAGGCTTTTTCGGTTGGTACGGGCATACGGAGACTAGTATGACCGTACGCGACTTAAGTTGGGCTTTTTAACAGATAAGAATTAAGGCTTTCTTAACGGTTCTTTCACTTAAAACATCTTAAACCCTAAGAAAACACCTTGGGAAGAGTTTCTAGGCAACGAGAAGGGGTGAGAGCTTGAAGTCGAGGCTAGAGCTTGTGAGAGACGGGATTACGGGCTTGTGATAGAGGTCTTCTTGCTACAGGTTTGTGCTAGACTGTTCTGTTTGTTGTGCCTGCGATATGTTAGGGGGTTGTGTCAGCCTCTTTTCTTGCATTTAAGCCAAGTATGGCTATGGAACTGATGCTCAGGGATCAAATCCCCTATGTTTGTGTTTATATGTGCTTGTCGGATGGTTTTTGGGTTTCGAGAGGGAACGTATTGTATGCTTATTGGTTCCGGGAAGGAATGTATCTTGTGATTATTGATGATTGGCATTTAGGATTACTTTGAGGCTTGTTCATGCATCATGTCATTGAATTATTATTCATTAGCATGGCATAACATGGTGACGGGGAGAAATAAGGGTGGCTAGGTACGAGAAGTACCGGGTACGAGAGATACCAAATTATATCAGGGATGAGATATCCCCACAAGTACAAAATGTACCGATATCAATTACTATGGTGAAGGGAGTGAGATGCTCCTATAGATGTGAGAAGTGCCGGTATTAATTGATATGACAACGGAATGAGATGTTCCGGAAAAGAGTGCGAGAGGCACCAAAATGAGGGCGAGTGCATGATATGATGATAGATGAACATTCATTATTATGTGATACATCATGAATGTTACGCCCGCATCTAGGACCCTAGGAGTTTGTATGTATACACATACGTATACGTGTATAAATGTGTGTATGTATGTATGAATATGTGTATGTATACGTGTATGAACTGTATTTGATGAATGTGATTGTGAATGCCTTTAAGGTAATGTATGTTTATGAATGAGAAGTGATGATTGAGTGCTTATGCATGTATGTGTGTGTATGAATATATTATGAGAATATGCGTATGTGCTTGTTGATTGATTGGATGTC
>CANYBF011041383.1:0-21052 GCA_948192965.1 Dalechampia spathulata | reverse complement strand
AATGTTACGCATGATGATGATTAGTGTTGTATTATGTTTGGAATTATTGGGTGAAATTCCCTCCCTCTTATCCTGTTAAAATTAAAGTTTAAGGGTTAAAAGTTTGGTTATAAATGATGTAAGGGCCTATTAAGAACTTGGTCAATTAAAGGGTATATTTACTATTATTTATATAATAGTTAATATAACATAAAAGGATTACGATACGTAAAAAAACAGAAAAAGCCATAACCCTAATCACAGAGAAAATCTCCTATATCATCAAGGAGTAAATCAAAGGGTTCAGGATCAAAGAGGTGAAACACTACGTATATCAAAGTCGTGGAATTAAGCTTCTTATTATGGATCCACGTAGGTTTTTCTAACTCTTTCTTATGATTGAATTCCCATATGTTATCTTTTGGTTGGATTAATTTATTTGTATATGGTTCTCGATTATGAGAAATCACTTCCGCATTATAGTTAAGCATTAAATTTTCTATCATTTTAGTGTGTTGTTTATAAAAAAAAAATTTATGGAATGTATGAGATCCTTTGTAGGATAATTATTAATTTTCTCTATTAGAAAATTAATAGTCATTCTACGGGAGCATGTTACGTAGCCGAAAGTCTTAACTAAGGAAAAGACGTATCAGGTTTGTGCTTTTTGCTGATTCCTTAATAACTATTTCGGCAGGTAAGTATGAACTTACCTAAATTTTTAATATGTGCTTACATGTTCATTTTATCTTTTATCTTAATATTGACATGAGTGATTAAGTGAAATTTAAATATGATATTTCTTAGGGGGTATTTTATAAGTTATAATAATCTATATATATATATCATGGTATTTATATTAATTGATTATGATGATATATATATTTGAGATGTTATTGATACTGAAAAGAATGATGATAATACAAATTTTAAATAATGATATTGAAGTGAAAATCATTAATAATCATAAAGCTAATTATTAATGATTTTAGTTATAATATATAGATTGGTATTTATGTTGATACCATATGATTGTTAGATATAGACCAAATGTGTAGTGGTGTAAATGACAGAATATATGATATATTAATCTAAGAAATAAGAATGTTATTTACATAATTGTAAATACAATGATAGTATGTAAATTATCTAAAGGGGAATAATTATTTATTTTATGATGATAATAACTTATGAGAAGAATTCTGTAAGATAATTTATGTAGATGCACATATTTATAATTTAACATTTAAGAATATTAAGTAATGTTTAAGGCAGTAAATGCAATATGTAATGTAAGGTTATTATTCCGCAAATTAATATGTAGTAAATCTTTTACGTAGATATATATATAAAAAAAAATTTTGCATCCCTTGTAAAGTAATTAATAGTTTTCATTATTTGGTGATTATTAATTATTCTACGGGAACATGTTGCACCTCAGAAAGGCATGACTGTTTTGAAGTTAGAAAACACAATAAGAGATTTCAAATAAAGGATTAAATCTATATACATCTAAAAATATTTTTCTAAAAAGCTTCATTTGAATATCTATTTTCAATC
The DNA here is from genome assembly GCA_948192965.1 of Dalechampia spathulata. Lineage (NCBI taxonomy): Eukaryota > Viridiplantae > Streptophyta > Magnoliopsida > Malpighiales > Euphorbiaceae > Dalechampia > Dalechampia spathulata. The sequence goes on along the minus strand of CANYBF011041383.1, from coordinate 19,513 downwards.
TTTTCAATAGGTTTTATAAAGGTTGTGAACAATTTTATTCTTAACCATTTGATTATTATAAGAGTTTTTCAAATAAATTTATTTGTGAAAACTTGAAGATGTTACAAGTAAGCTTATGAAAACTTGGAGATTGTTGAGTTAACTTGCTAAAAATTTCAAGAGGTTGTCAAGTTAGCTTGCTAAAACTTAAAAGGTTGCAAGTTAGCCTATTGAAAACTTTTATTTGTAAAGGTTTCAAATTAGTTTGGAAAACTTATTATAGTATTTTATTTTTAATGGAACCTTAAAACATTGGTTTTGCGAAGGTAGATGTATGGGCAAATCATTATATATTATGTATATGTTACTTTCTTCTCTTCTCCTTCTATTATTAACCTGCTAATTTTATGTCTTATTTTTGTAAAGTTTATTATGAAAAGGATTTCACTTAAATTTATCTACTATTTTCAAAATGAGAATTTTCTAAAATTAATTAATTTATTTTTATAATTTTAATTTATTTTGAATTGATTTTGTTTGATAAAATAGTTTGTTAAAGTTTGAATTAGTTAACCAGTTTTAATTTTTTGAAAATAGTCTACTATTTAGTTTTAATTTTTCTTAAAATTTATCCCCCTCTTTTGACCATTATTTTTGGGATTAATACTTCATATTATTAATATATAGTATGGACAAATAAATAAGTTATTTTAAAATTGAAGCAGGTGTAAGTTCTATTTGACACAATTGGTTTTAGAGAGGGCAGAGGTTCCGTTCTTAATATGTGAGGGTGAGGTTATCCAAAGTATGGACTGAAACATTGACAGATTCTGTTCCTCATATTAGCTGATTCCATCGCTCTAAAAGCCGCAAAAGTGCGTGTAATCATCCAGAATCCCTCGAAGCAGGCAAATCCATTCACATCCATTCAAATATAACGATAATTACAGTAATTAAGAAATTATAAGACATGAAGATATTCTTGTGGCACGGTAGCAATTAGCCAATCTAAAAATGAAAATCACACCATCTTTTTCCCCTTTTTTCTGTGGTTCTTATCTATTTGGTGGAGCTGTAAGAACCATGATCACCACTTGGTCATTGGTCCACTTCAGATTCTTTCTTGTAAATGGACCTACCATTGATAACGCCATTTCCTTCTTTGCTTTTCCTTTATATTTATAAACAGATTATCTTTCTTTATTATGATTTTGTACATCTTCTTAATTATTCATTTTCTTAATTATTCATTATTAAATGCAAGTTCAAAGTTACTGCAAATTTTATAGAGCATTTTAAAAAAAAATTTAATGAAAAACTTATTATTTAAAAAAGTGTATTCAATTCAATTAAATATAATTTTATTTGGATGAATATCAATAGTGTAAGAATTCCTTAAAAAATTTGTTGATGATGGATATATATAAATATTTTAATGTTATAAAAGTTTTAAAAGATTGTATACCTATTTTAAAGGTAAAATATTTATTATAAAGTCATGTAATGATTTTTTAAAATTTCATTATATTCTTTTAAAAGAAAATCAGGTTATTTCTAATAATGATTTGTAAAAATCTATATTAATTATGTATCATATGAAATATAATGACCAAAAAATATTATAAAATTGAATCATATTGATATAATTAATCAATACATTAAAATCGATCTATTCATGATGATTACAAAATATAAAAATATTAAAGATGACTTGATTGATGGAAAAAATTACTTGATGAATTTTATTGTTAGTAATTAATTGAATAATGATGGTGTATATATTGGACTGGGTACATCGAATTTTTAAAAGAAAGAAAACAAGTGAAGCCAAAATATCATACCTTTTCTGGTTGCAGAGGCTGCTAATTATTTTAATATACTTATAAATGATCGGCTAGAAATCAAACTTTGGTCCGAGTACTATTACACCTACCAAATAACATTTGTATCACGTTAAAATGTTTTTCTTTCTTTTTTATTTTTTATTTTTTATTTTAAGCTGCCTATCCAATTAAAACTATACTATATTCAACCTAACTCACGTGAAAAATATTCCATGTAATTGTTTCTTTAATGTAATTAATCATGATTGAATATTTTTAATTGTTTTATTTTAAAAATATAAGTTTTAATTTTAGAAAAATAACAAATGCACAATTTTTTAAACATGTATCAATTTTTATGCAGTTATTTTCTATAGAGCTATGTTAACGAATGCTTTAAGAGTATTTATTAATAACAATGAATAATATTTTTATTTTTATTTTATTTTATTTATAAAATTATTAAATATCTTTATATTTAGAATAATGAAATTATAAATTTATTAAATGTTTCTATACTTACATGAAGTGATAATTATATTAATTATATTATTAATGGGTACCCTTGTTACATTTGTTAGTAAATGCTATCATATTTTTGTGATTATATATTTAAATGGATTCTCAATAAAAATATTATTTTTTAAAATGATTCATTCTAAAAAATAAATAATATATCATAAGTTACTTTAAAAATATTATTTTCAATTAAGAAAATGAATAATTTTGATTTTCACTATAAAAATTACGATATATATACATAATATGTATCATTTATTTTTATATATAAAAATATAAATATAACATAATACATATTTAAAATTATACCTATTTAAAGTTATTTATATGTATAACATAATACATATTTATTTTAAATTATATCATTTATTTATTTAGGCATAACATAATTGAAGATTTTTATTTACATTTTATATTATAAATATAAACAAAATATTATAGAATATGCTATAATATTATATAAAATAAATCAAAAAAATTTTCATTGTAAATTAGACAATAGCTACAATTCATAAAATTTAATTAACAAAAAAATAATAAATACATTCTATATGAATCATATAATAAACTTAAAAAATGTTATTCTTTCCAAAAAAAAGTATTTTATTTTATAAAATCATTACATCCATCATTTATTGAAGAAAAATTAATATCTTACCTAAAATTCTCCCAAAATAGTTACACTATTTAATTATGTAATTATAGATTATTACTGACAGTAACTTTTTATCACTCAAGTTGTGGAAATTGGTGTAACCTTTTACAAGTAAAATAAGTAAAATAGAGATATTGATAATTAATATTTTTATACTTGTAGCAGACAATCATACAGGTAATTGTTTTCCATTCACTAATTAATTCATAGCACGACTTTCGTCCGATAAGTTACGAAAAGCCACGCGCCATTTTGTGCGTAAAACACAGGCACGATAAGTTGATAGTAATACCGTGCGACGAAGAGGCAGAGAGAGAAGGGGAAACAAAAGTAAAAAAAGAAAAGAGGAAGCTGGAGCTCTCTTCAATGGCGGCCTCAGCTCGGGCGTTATTTCTCTCTCGTTTCTCTTCCGATTTCTCGCCTAAACCTCAACTTATTCCTCCGTCTCTTTTACCTCGCCGCCGTTACTCTTCCGTTTCCTTCACCGTTAGTTGCCTTAGCAGTAGCAGCAGCAGCGGAGGTGGAGTTTCAGACGACTTCGTTTCGACTAGGAAGTTAACTTTTGACCGTGGATTTTCCGTTATCGCTAACATGCTAAAGAAAATTGAACCTCTTGACTCTTGCGTCATTTCCAAAGGCGTTTCGGATTCCGCTAAAGAATCAATGAAGCAAACTATCTCTACTATGTTAGGTCTTCTCCCATCCGATCAATTTTCGGTCTCTATTAGGGTTTCTAAAAGCCCTCTCCACCGTCTTCTCGTCTCCTCCATCATCACCGGGTAAAATAAAACGAATCAACTGTAATCACAATTTTTTCTTTCTAATTCGTTTTAGATGATTGTTTATTGATGTTTAAATTTGGGGTTTTTTTTTGGATAGGTATACGCTCTGGAATGCGGAGTATAGAATCTCCTTGATGAGAAATCTGGATAATTCGAAGGAATTGAATTCTTTTGGAAAAGATGAGGAATTTAAGGAAGATAAGCAGAGCGAAGTTGGATTTGGTGAGGTTTATTTTCAGGATTTGGAGATCAGTCCTCAGGTTCTTGCAGATTTGTCACCTGAAGCTTTGAATTATATTCAACAATTGCAGTCACAGTTATCTGATGCTGAACAGGTTGGTTTTATTTGATCTGATTTTGTGTATGTGATTAATTGCCAATAATTAATTAGTATTTGAAAAGAGCTTAAAAAGAGGGCATCCCTTGATTATTTCGTAGTTGTGGGTGTGGAGTTTTTTAATGAAATTAGTTCGAATATTCTGCGTTGCATGACATTAATTCTCTCGGAGATTCAGGAATAACTTCTGTTTCAGCTCAAAAAGTAAAAGTTTGCCAAATTCTATGGTATTATCAACGTATCATATGGATGACGAACACAGTTTAATGTTACCTTTCTTGCTCAAGCTTGACTCGGTTGTGTTTGAGATACTCAAGTTGATTTTACTTGATTATCATTCTAATGGATAGTCTTTTGTTTTTGTTGATTCTCAAGCTAAGGCTCAAATAAGCTTCGACTAAACGAAAATTAGCATTTACAAGCTGAAAATTAAGTAAAGTATTTTTAGTGTTACGAACTATTTTTTGCAGCAAATTCATTACATAATGTATGCGTCAAACTATATAAATTGAATACATACTGCTGTATTAGAGTTAGGTTGGAATTAATTAAAATTTGAGTCAAGCATAAGGCTGTAAATGAGTCGAGTCAAGTTTAATCGAGGTTTGGCTAGCTTCGTTCATTTGTTATTTTGTCAAACTTGATCCCAGCTTGTTAAATTTTTTCATGTATTGTAAGTTTTAAGGAGCTTGAGCTTTAACAGAGTTTAAATATGTAAGTTATAAAATGAAATATTTACTATTTACTTTGAGAAAGTAAAATATTTATAAGTAAAACTATAATATATTGTAAAAGTTAATGATTTTACAATAATAACTAAAACACATTTTTATATTTGTATAATTATAAATATATAGATTATATATCTAAAATTAATTATTATTAATTAAATTAAAAAGTTAATTCATAAGCTTATTGATGAGCTGTCTAATGAGCCTAATGAATCAAGTATTATTTAGCTTGAGCTTAGTTCATTTATTAAAATAGCCTCATTGGATGCGGTTGAATGAGTTTCTATTGAATTGAGTTTCAAGTAACTCATGAATGGATTGTCTCGTTGACATCTCCAAGTATGAGCACCTTTGCGAGATGAGTAAGAGTAGGCTAGCATGCTAATAGCTCAAATAATTTAAAATCTTTGTACATATGACCTTTATGAAAAATCAAGATTGATGATTTACAATTTGTTAGTTGGAGATGTGTCTTTTATGAGTTTATTGTGATATGGTGCTAAGATGATTTCTCTGCTGTTTCAGGAACTGAATGCTCGGAAGAAGGAAACCATGCAAATAGAATGTAATAAAGGAAGTAGGAATGATTTATTAGAATATTTGCGTTCATTGGATGCTGAAATGGTAATTAATTCCCGACAACTTTGATGTTTCCGTTTATTTGGAAGTTGATGGTTGCACTTACTCCTGTAATATGTTGAAAATCTCTTATTTGTGTTTAATTTTGTTTATAGGTATCAGAGTTATCACGACCATCATCTGTGGAAGTGGAAGATATCATTCACCAGCTTGTTCAGAATGTATTGCAGAGATTCTTCAAACATGATCCTGCCTCCAGTTTCATGGGGGATTCAGCCATGTTGAATTCAGAAAATCAAGATGGCGCTGATGCATTTTGCGACAGCATGGGCACTTCTCGTGATTACCTGGCAAAGCTGCTTTTCTGGTTGGAATTGTCTTTGCTTTTCACTTTTGAGTCCCTCATTTGGATTGATCATCTGCTTGAGCTTGAAAAATAAATGATTTATAACATGCATTCTAATAGATTTTAAAATGACATTATATATGTTGAATAAATTTGAGCAAGTGGGATCATTGTGTTTACTAATTCTATCATAGTAGGTACTTCATTGACGTGTGAGTTTATTGCTAGTCTTCTTGTTCGCTAAAAGTGCCGGTCTTATTCAGGTTCTTCAGCTATTTGACATATTGAATTGTTTTATCTTCTCTGGTGGCAGGTGTATGTTGCTAGGCCATCATTTAAGAGGCTTGGAGAACCGATTGCATCTAAGTTGCGTTGTGGGATTGTTATAAAGAAAAGGGAGAGGCATGTACATTCCTTCCTTTCTGTTTTTCTTTTGTTTGTTCATGTACCTTTTTTTTTCTTAAGAGAAAAATATAAACCATTTCTAATTGCATTCCTCTTTTCATATTTATCTTGCTTGCATAGCTTTCATCTTCAAATATGGTAGTATAATCTCATTTACATTCATCTGAGTAATGTATTTTCAAGTTGTAATTTAGTGAGCATTAGGGTGCAAACATTCTTTGATTATTCAAAGTTGGACTAGATAAAAGCTTGTTCAAGAATGTTTAGCATAATTGTTTTAATAAATCAACTGAATTCAAGTTAAACAATATTCAACTTATTTAACTTTATGAGTTGTTTGATAAAAAATTTGTGAGTTAATTCATTAATTTATATAGAAATAATTTAATTTGAAATATATAATTTAAAAATTTATAATCATAATCATGTAAATATATAAAAATATTTTTTGATTTAAGTATTAATATAAAATTATAAATATTAATGAAATATAATATTTTTATTAATAATTCTTTTAATTTTTAAATTAAAAAATAAATAATTTATTTTATAATTTATATTTATTAGGTTGATTTAAGTTTGTGATAAATTAAAAAATTTAAAAAGTTTAGTTTGAGTTTATTTGTTATAAATGAATTGAATTGGAATAAAGTAAAATTTAACATGATTTGACTTCTTTATAACCCTAATGAGTAGGTATTTACCAAATTTTTGATATCATGTAGTTTTGATGTATATGTTGTTGGATAGTGTTTATTTTTCCTTGTAATCATATCATTTTTGTGGTGAGAATGAGTTTTTAAACCATTTGATTGGTATTTCAGTAAGCGAGACCATGTAATAAAATTTATCTAATGGTTAAAAATCTGTCTGACCACAAAGGTCGGTAAAAGTTTTTTTTTTTTGAAAAAATTAGTTTTTGTTGGGAGAAGAAAGCATTTTAGAAGTGTTGCGAGAAAGGAATATATGTTTATATCCTATTTCATGCAATGATATGTGATGCTGTGCTATATATTTCGAGCAACGGTTGGTCAATCAAGAAACTAACTCTCTGTGTCTATTACTTGCAAGGAATAAAAAACATAAGGTCTCTCACCTACTCTGTTGAGGATTGATTTCTTTTTCTTTTTTGTAGCTGTAAAATCTCATATGCCTGTACTGAAACTAGCTACTGAAATTTCTTGCTTGTTGATTGTTCTTGGGGTATTAACAATGCCAGTCAATTGAGATAATTCACTGTTTATCTGCCAATGTATATGATATCTTTATCGCATTTTCTATATTTTATTTGAATCATAAATATCTTTACATTACTGCTTATGTGTCCCCAAAATTTTCTTAACTATATTTCCATCTAACTGTATTAAAAATGTGATCTTAAAACTTATAAATATTGTAAATATATGTAATATTATCAAACATTATATCTCATTTCTTGTGAACGTCACTAAAATTAGGAAAATGTTAGGTTTAATATGCTTAACTATGACGTGTAATATAATCTATTATATTAGTATGTTTGCTGATTTATTAATATATTTTAATTTTAATAAATATCTTGAAGAGTGAGATGCAAAATGTAATGTTCCATAGAGGCTTGTTTCTGCTTATTATGGCAGGTCGTTTTTCATACTCAAATTCCGACCTATTGGATCGGAATTTATAAAGCAGCACAAAGGGAATGCCTGACAATTCCTCTTCACCATAAGATAGGGGTTATGGTGAACTTGTCAGTCGGTCTATTGATATTTTTTTTAAGAAAATCATATTTTAATTTTAGAAGATATTGAACCTAAATCAATATAATTATTGATACTTAATTGAATATCAATTAATTGAAAAAATGTATCATTTCATTGATTTTTTTTTATTTTTAATCATCTCAAAATAACATCTCAACAACATTAGAACTTAAAATGATAAAATAACATGTTAATACCTCATCTTTTCATATAATTATATATTTAGAACATTAAAGAAAATAGTCTGATACAAATACAACTCATTTGAATTTTAATTCCTTAAGTTTTTCTAATTTCATCGTCCATCTGTTGTCATAAAATCACATAGCTAAAGTTTTAAAATATTATTCAGAAAATTAAATATTAGAAAAAATAAAAAAATTAAATTATGTTTGATAATATAATATAATTAAAGATGTAGTGCAATGTATTGTAGTCAGCATTTTAATGCAATGTAATATAATATACTCAATATTATTTTAAATCATATAGACATTAATTAAAATTTTTAATTTCTTATCAAAAATTATTATTGATGTTGAATTTTAGGTTTTCAATTTTAATATTTTAATTTTTGATTTTAATGTTTAGTTTATTAATTAAGATATCTGAATCATTTTCTCAAATCTTAATATTTTAATATTTATTTTATATTTTAATATCTAATCATCGATCTTATGTTTCAATTAATATAATATAATTTTTAATATGACATAACTTTATTTTTATGATTTTATTAATAATTAATTAATTACTTATTAATACAATAATATTGATATGATTATAACAAAGAAATGTAATGATGAATACAACATCAAAATTAAAATATAATTAATAATTCTTTTGTTTAGATACATTTAATTACATAAATATTCATAAATATATTATATTAAAAAATTTTAATTATCTAAATAAATAATATAATATATAATATAATAAAATTATCATCATTATATTATACTTTTCATTACAAGCTAAACATAATAATCACATGCCTAAAGTTTTAAGATATTATTCAAGCTTTTGTTTTTCTTTTTTTTAAAAAAAACTAGCATAATACAAATCAAAAAAATGATTTACACACAACACGTGTAAATATGAAAAGTTAGCAGCAACATACTTCAAGTAACTTGAACTAACTTAGAATGTTCTCTTACCTTTCTTCTAGCAAAATGTTATGAACGCGTTAATTATTAATGTTGGTTAAAAGATGTTTAATTATATAAGATTTTTCCAAAAAAAATAAAGATTTTATAATATAAATTAAAATATAATTAAATATAAATAGAAATAAGTAATATTATCTAAATCAATCATTTTAAATTTGTCAAAGGTGCCTTTGATAAAATCTGTATTATTTGAAAACTTTAATCAATTTACAGATAAGGAATTCAATAACTCTAAGAGTTAAAACTTCTAAATACATCAAATATATGTCCTTTAGTACTAAAAATTAATTCAAAAGCCTTGTTGATATAGAAACTATTGATGCATCACGAGCCATTAGATTAACTTTTTATCAACTTAATATATCAAAAAGATCATTAAGATCATTTATCCAATTTAGCCTTTGATTCCTCACCACTAAAGATCACTTTATATTTCTTGCATAAAGAATTTTAAAAATTAATACTTTCATACATTTATCATCAACATTGCATTGTTATGAAGATGACTCGCATATATAAAACATACTAGAGGTTACCGAACTTTTTTTTTTTTGATCACCAAACTTCTACTTTGTTTCATGAACAGGTCATTTAAAAGGATTTTAATGAAACTTCACTTACATCCATGTCAGTGTTACATCAATAATAGTTTGATTTCATAAAGGGTACTGAATTTTTTCATTTATTTCAAAAATGACATCAAATTTTCATATAAAAAATTAATAATAATATACAATCAAAAATTAATTCAATGCTCACATAATGAATTAACTAGTAAATTCTTTGAAATATTTTGAATAATTTTATAAAAGAAAATTAAATTTTAAAAATTTGAATGATGAGATATTTTTTATTTGTAAATTATAATCTTTTATTTGGTAATAATTAAAATTATTTTTCTTATAATTGCAATCAACATATTTTATATTCTCTAAATTTTAGTTAAATGGCTTAAAATTTTCTAAATCAGTAATTTATGAAGTTAAATAAAAAAATTATATCAAAATTAATTTTTGATGAATAAGTAAATTCCTTGAAATCTTTTAATAATTTTATTAAAAAATGTAATATTTAGAAGTTAAATGATTAAATATTTTTTATATGTAAATTCTATTTATCTAGTAATAATTTAGTAATTAAAATCATATTTTTGTTAAACTAAATTATAAACACCATTGACATTTTTATCTTTTTTAAAAATTTAGTTAAATATTTTGAATTTTTCATAATTAATTTGTAAAGTTAAATATTATTACGTGCAAAATTTTTATATAAAAATTTAGTACCACATGTAAAATAGGTGAAAAAGTTTAGTAACTTTTATGAAAACAAGCTAATATTGATGTGATGCTAGTATGAAGAATATTATGGGAATATTCTTTTTTTGGTTGCTACATAAGTAAAATTTAATTAATATCCTTTTAGGTGACCTTTTTGTGAAACAAAATTGAAGTTTGATGATCAAAAAAGAAAAAATGAATTTTGATAACTATTTTGAGAAAAAGGGCAAAGTACGGTAACTTCTAGTACGTTTTACCGTGACTTACATGACTATACAAAAAAATGATGAGTAGATAAGTTGTATGAATCAAATAAAGTCAATTTATTTGTTGCTTCTTTATTGTATGTTTCATCAATAATAACTTGTGCTTAGGATTAAGAACAACAATAATAAAAAAAAAAAAGCAAAACATTCACATTCTTAATGTTTAACACTTTTCATGCTTTGGTTTCATTTGAGAAGTTATTAATTTTAAATTGATATCATTGACACAACACCATGCTTTAATTAGTATAGAAAGATCATAAATTTTCTTAATGTATTAATTACCAAATGACATAAAGGGAACAAGAAAAACTAAAGTTATGTCATGAAAAACTTGAAGAAATGGTAGCAAGTACGAGACATAATCCTAATCAACATCAATAGATAAACCTTTAGTTTAGTAAGTTTAACACATTCATGAAATTCAAAAGCCTTTTGAAATTTTAAAGTAGTTTTTAACATTAAGAAAACAAAATTTCCTTTTAATCTTCATACTATAAATACATAACCTTTTTACAATCTATTAAAGATTCCTCCATATAATTTTTGAACTTTTTAGCTTAGTTTGGGAAGATTATACATATTTAACTACAAACTTAATTTTCAAAATAAAATCATTTATATTTCACAACTCATCCTTAATAGTCAAGTTCAAAGCATGAGCTACACACTTCAAGTGTAAATACTTTCCTTACAAAATACCTTCCCTTTTAACTATTAAGTGTTGATTTTAATACAAAATACTAAAATCATTTAAATGATGCATTGTTAATAGTTATAATAAAAATTTTATAAATTATTTAAGGATGCATTGTTAACAATTATGGTAAAAACTTTATCTATTCCCAAATCAAGTAAACTTCTCTTAACCACCTTTCCCATTAACCCCTAAATGATAAGAAAGAGGACAAAAATTATAATTCTTTTTCATAATTTTTAGTCAACATTAATGGAATGTGTAATTATGCACAAATAACTTAGATTTTGAATGAATGATCATGAATCATTAGTTAAACTAACTCCTAAAGATAACTTTTTAATATAACCTTTTAAGTTGAGCTTATTTTCCATATATAGATTGAAGTATATTATAGCTATAACGTAATAAGGAGGTGAAAATCGTGGTTACATCACATGATAAAAATCATAAAATCCTTTACATTCTATATATCTAAATAATAATTTATCAAGGATGATCATCTTAGCATAATACCTACCATACTTCTTAACTAAACTTCCAAGTTTTAAGTAAAATACTATTAACCTCCTTACTTTGTACTTCTTTTAGGGGTTTAATACATATGATTTTTTTTACCTTTCTTTATACTTTAAGGGGCATAATTTACATCCGGTTAAAATGAGTAATTAAATAACTTATGACACTAGTAGATGAATATACAAGAGAATTAAAATAATATTTGCATTTAACTTGTCACATCCACGTTAGAGACCCTAGGAGTTTTGCATTAATGTGTGTGTATGTGTTAGATGAATGGTAGGATTGAGGTACTTGATGATATGTGGATTCTTATGTATTGCGATATATATATCTATGTTTTCATGTGTTGTGATTTATGTATATCTGTTTTATTGGCGTTGCTGTCACCTTATTGAGGAGCATGTCTTCTTGGTTGGGTGAGGGATAACCATTATGTTTGTTTAGGGGTGTTTGGGAAGTGTTGTTAGGTGTGACATTGGTTTTGGTACAGGTAGTGTGAGGAAACAGACTTTAATTTAGTCTTAGCTTGATTTTAAGTAGTGGTACAGGCGTACGAAATTTCGTATGGGCGTACCAAACAGGGGAGTGACCATATGGACGTACCAAAGGGTGGTCCGGCCATACGCAAACTCGCAGGAATTTGGGTTTGTTAGGTGGAATGTGGACGTACGGGCGTACCGAATGGGGTACAGGCATATCGTCCCTCGCAGGAAATTATGTACATCAGAAGTTTTCGTTCAGTACGGGGTACCATGATCTGTACGACAGTACGCAACTTAAGTTTGACCAGTCAAAGGATAAGTATTAAGGGTTCTTTCATTTCTTATCAGTTCTAAACCCTTTTAAACCGTTATTAGCAGCTAGGGTAAGAGTGCTTAGTGGCTTTTGACGAGTGAGGACTAGAAGTTAAGCTTGGTAATCAATAGAGATGAGACTACAAGCCTACTTTGGAAGTAGTTTGATTTCAGGCTTATGCTAGTTTTGTGTTTTCAGTATGTTTGGCTAATTTCTATGCCTTGAGACTTAAGTAAAGGCAAAGTATGAGGCTTCGTGTTGTTATTCTATTATTTTGGTGTGATATGTGGATGATTGCATTTGATATGCTTTGACTGGATGCTTTTTCCTTGCTTTATAAGGGCATGAATGTGTATTCTCTTATGGATGAAGCATAATTGCATGTGATGTATTTAAGATATGCATGGTGATGAAGAAAGAATGGAAAAGAGAGAAAAGAAAATGAGTATTAAGGGTAGAGCTTGGCTTTGGGCATACTGGGTTAACTAATGTTTATGAGATTCCTTCGAGGAATCATTTAGATGAATGACCTCCCAAAAGGGAGATGAGTCTCGAGACCTACCGCAGGGAAAAATGTGTAGGGCACCGTATAAATATGTGAACTCCTTCGGGAGATGAGTATCGGTACCTATCGGGACCCAATATGTGCGAAAGGAATGTGCACAAATATCAGAAAACAAGAGTGGATGGAAAATGAGAACGAGGGAGAATGCATGCATAGTTGCATTCCTATTTCATGCTCGAGAAACATATGCTATGATCATGATGCTATGCTATTGTTGGTTGATACATTCATATACGATTAATGAATTGGCAGTATTGCATGATGTGTCTGTTTATACATGTTCACTAGCACCATTGAGTTTATCTTAGCATTTATCATTTGATGAACGTAGGTTTAGAGCCTTCGGGTGAGCGAGCAAAGAAGGAATAGAGGTCGTCAGCAGAGATAGACGGATCTCGAAGCGGTACTGGACCTTGAAGCACACTCCAGTTTCTTTTGCTTGTAGCTTTGTAGTCATAGAGGCAGTAGTTGTCCCATATTTTGGTGTTTATGATGTACAGACTGGGTATTAATGTTTGCCATGCACAGTTATTATTATTAAATGACACATAGTTTTTGGTTTATTACTTGGCATGGTGAATGCATGAATGAATGTCTAGGGTTATTGGTTTATTGTTCACACCATATATAAGGATGTGCCCCCATACGATGTGTTTACGGTGTATCCCTTGCAGTATGGACAACGATTTTCTCTTGGGAGTCACTGTACATGCTACAGGAGCATGTCGCTCCAGGTATGCGCTGGGTGTGACATGTTTTAGTGGTATCAGAGCTATGGTTAGCTCACAGAGCTATGGTCTAGCTTGATGAGTTTCATGTCTATCAGTTAGGACTACTGCCTACGTTTACTAAGCTACACATGAGGAGTTTGCTAGTCCTTACCGCTACTGACTGTTAGGTTTATGTTTATATTTTATGTTACAAATTAAGTGCTATGACCGACAGAGCTATTATAGTGGGTGAAGAAGGAGGGGGTAATTTTAATCACCGGGAGAGTACATCAGGTACAGGGGACAGAGCTGAGAGACAGCCAAGGCAAGAGGAAGTAGGGGGACCCAGTGAGAGGGCACCACAAGAAGAGAGGGTTGATGCCTCAGCAGTTGACCCGATGGTAGCACAGTTTGCCCAGTTTCTCTAGTATATGCGAGCACAAGGTCAGACTTTACCCGTAACTCCAACTCCACCTCCACCTTCATTGGAACCTAGAGAAGAGTACAAGTTAGATTTTAAGAAGTTAAGATCTTATAGTGCGACAAACTTTGTTGGGACCATTGACCTGTACGTAGTAGAGATGTGGTTAGAGAAAACATAGAGGGGTTTATGGCAGTTGAAGTGTCCCAAAGCAGTGAAGTTTGAATATACCATCTCCCTTCTACAGGAAGATGCATATGAGTGGTGGAAGACAATTCCACAGAGTATGGCAGAGCCTATGGTACTTACCTGGAATGATTTTCTGAGGGAGTTCCGCCAGAAATATGTACCTACGGCATATACAGATCAGAAGCTGTATGAATTTCTTAATTTGAGGCAAGGGAATATGTCAGTGCAGAGTACAAAAGGGAATTCACACGGTTAGCCTACTATGCCACCAATATTTTAACTTCCACACGGGAAAGATGTAAGAGGTTCGAACAGGGGTTGAATCTCCGAATTAGGGCATTGGTACACAGTTTTAACTAAGAAGATTTTTTAGCTTTAATGGCTAATGCACTGAATCAAGAACGCATGATACAGGAGGAGCAAGCGAGACAGGAATCCGTGATGAGATTGATTCAAGAGCCGAGTTTTTCGTCAGGATTTCCGAAGAGAGGTAAATTCAGGGGTTTGTTTCCTCCACAATCGACAAGAGTTCGACCCATACCACCTCGACGGGCACAGAGTGGGAGACCCCCATTTTCTAATGGAAGCATGGGTTCAAGATTGATGGTATGTTGTACTTGTGGCCGTATACATCACGGGGCTTGTAGGATGAGAGCAGATTTATGTTATCATTGTGGCCAGGCCGGACATTATGTTAGGTAATGTTCTGCACGTGATAATGTTTCGGTTCACATTGTTTCAGAAGGTAGCTCCTATCAATAGAACCCGAGTTTGAGATTTAGTTCGGGAGGTTCTCAGAGTGCAGAGAGAGATAGAGGAAGAGGTAGAGGAGGCTGTGACAGAGGAAGCCATAGGACTAGCTAGGAATCGGTGAACTAAGCAGTTGGTATCCCTATGAGAGTGTATAATTTGGTACGATAAGATAAGCAGCATGCCTCTGATGTAGTGATCGGTAATATCTTTATCTCTAATCATGAGGCCTTAGTTTTATTTGATTCGGGTTCCTCGCATTCGTATATTAACACGGGATTCACCCGATTACTAGATATGCATTGTGAAGGATTAGGCTATGAGATAGTGGTGTCGAGTCCGTTAGGTAGGGATGTGATAGTGGATAGCATATTGAGACAGTATCCTTTAAGTATACATGGCATGTGTTTCTTATCAGACTTAGTAGAGATGCCATTTCGTGAGTATGACATTATTTTGGGTATGGATTGGTTAGCCAAGTACAGGGTAATGATAGATTGCTGCCAGGAAATAGTAACTCTTCGGCATCCAAAATAGGTTACAGTAGTGATACGAGGGAATGTACCGTCAGTACCAGCGAGGTTGATTTCAGTAGTAACAATGCAAAGATTGATGCTACAGGGTTATGAGGTAATCTTAGCATATGTAACTGATAGGAGATAGAGGGAGGTACAGTTGACAGAAATTCCAACCGTCTGCGACTTTCCAGATGTTTTTCCTAGAGAATTGCCAGAGTTGCCACCAGAACGGGAGGTAGAATTTGAGATAGAGGTGCTACTAGGTATGGAGTCGATTTCCATTACTCCTTATCAAATGACACTATTGGAATTGAGAGAGCTCAAGTTACAGTTGCAAGAATTGCTAGAAAAGGGTTTCATCAGACCGAGTATTTCCCCCTAGGGTGCTCCAGTGTTATTTGTTAAAAAGAAAGATGGTACGATGCAAAATGTGTGTTGATTATAGGCAACTTAATAAGATAACCATTAAAAACAGATATTCTTTACCACTTATTGATGACTTATTTGACCAACTGAAGGATGCTGTAGTCTTTTCTAAGATCGATTTACGATCGAGGTATCATCAACTTTGAGTTAAGGAGGGCAGCATAGCGAAAACAGCATTCCGCACTCGTTATGGACACTATGAATTCCTCGTAATACCATTTGGATTAACGAACGCACCTGCAGTGTTTATGGCCCTAATGAATACAGTATTTGTAGACTATTTGGATCAGTTTGTTGTGGTATTTATCAATGATATCTTAGTATATTCGAAGACACGTGAGGATCATGATAGGCACCTGAGGTTGGTTTTGCAACGATTGTGGGAGAAGCAACTATATGGTAAGCTCTATAAGTGCACCTTCTGGTTAGGATAGGTAGCATTTTTGGGGCATGTCATTTCAGTTGAGGGGATTCGCATTGACCTGAGCAAGGTAGAAGCCATCCTGAATTGGCTTGTTCCATGGAATATCAGTGAAATCCTTAGTTTCCTAGGCTTAGCCGGTTATTATCGACGGTTCATTAAAGGTTTTTTGATGCTTGCCTTACCATTGATGACACTGCTCAGGAAAGATGTTTCTTTTAGTTGGTCAGAGGAATGCCAACAGAGTTTTGACCGATTGAAGATTGTTTGACTCAAGCTCTAGTTTTGACTCTACTTACGCCGGGGAAAGCCTTTACCATTTATAGTGATGCTTCACTTAATGGGTTAGGATGTGTTTTGATGCAGGATCAGAAAGTGATTGCATATGCCTCACAACAGTTGAAACCGCATGAGAAAAACTACTCGACACATGATTTAGAATTGGCAGTTATCGTGTTTGCACTGAAGATTTGGTGACATTATTTGTACAGGGAATTATGTTACCTGTACACAGATCACAAGGGTTTGAAGTATTTGGGTACACAGAGGGAGCTGAACTCGAGGCAACGACGTTGGCTGGAGATGATTAGAGATTATGACTGCATGATTGATTATTACCCGGGCAAGGCTAATTTTGGTAGCAGACGCATTGAGTTGCAAGTTGTTTGCCGGATTGAGACAGTCACCTTTGATACTAGTATCGGAAATGCAACAGTTACGTACTACATTGACAGTGCAACCTGAATGTTTTCTAGCACAGTTACAACTGCAAGTCAAGCCTGTGTTGATAGAGCAAATTAAGAGAAGTGTTGTGGATGATGGAGAATATCAGAAGCAATTACAGAAGGTTCAGGCAGGTAAGACCACACTTTTTATGGTGGATAGTGATGGTAACCTACGATATGGAACTCGACTGTATATTCCCACAGATCGAGAGCTGAAGAAATAGATATTAGAGGAAGCCCATAATTCTACGTATGCCTACCATCCGAGAAGTACCAAAATGTATAAGGATCTGAAACAATACTACTGGTGGATAGGTATGAAGATAGAAATAGTGGATTACGTGGTTAAATGTTTAGTCTGCCAATGCATTAAAGCAGAACATCAGGTACCAGCAGGATTACTTAGTCCTTTACCACTTCCAGAATGGAAATGGGACCGTATTACTATGGATTTCGTTATAGGGTTGCCAATGATGCAAACTAAGCATGATGCAATATGGGTAATAGTGGACAAATTGATAAAGATAGCTCATTTCTTATATGTACGTATGGGCTACAGTTTAGAGAGGTTGGCGAGCTTGTACATAGATGAGATTGTGTGGTTGCATAGGGTTCCATCCTCTATTGTATCAAATAGAGATCCTTGATTTATGTCACATTTTTAGGGTGTATTTCAGAGAGCTTTGGGTACAAGAGTTCAGTTTAGTACTGCTTTTCATCCTCAGACCGACGGGCAGTCAGAGGGAGTGATACAGATATTAGAGGATATGTTATGAGTGTGCGTGATGGAATGGGAAGGTAGTTGGGATCGATATATACCCTTAGTTGAGTTTGCTTACAATAACTATTATCAGACCAGTATACAGATGGCACCGTATGAAGCACTGTATGGTTGACGATGTCAGATACCATTACATTGGGATGAGGTAGGTGAACGAAGGTTGATGGGTCCTAAATTAGTTCAACAAGCTGAAGAACAAGTACAACTGATAAAAAGTAGGTTGAAAGCCATATCCGACAGACATAAGTCTTATGTGAATCTGAGACGATGCGACATAGAGTATGGTGTCGGAGAGAAAGTATTTCTCAAGGTGTCTTCGTGGAAAAAGATTATGCAATTTGGTCAGAAGGGTAAGTTGAGCCCTAGATTCATTGGCCTGTATGAAGTTCTAGAATGGATTGGACCCTTAGCTTATCGATTAGCTCTACCACCAGAATTGGATCGTATCTACAATGTATTTCATGTATCGATGTTACTGATGTATGTCAATTTGCATGCTTATTTAGTTATTTTTAGTTGATGTTTAATGTTCATTCTGTTACATTTATGCTTTGATTTAGTAGAATTTGATGTGTTTGTGAAGTGTGTAGTGATAGAGAAGTAATAGAGGAAAAAATGAAGCATTTTGGGACTTCAAGGAGTAAGTCACGATCGTGACAGAAAGAATGCAAAGAAGACACCTCCAAGCAAGTCATGATCATGACAGAAGCTAAGCTAAAAGGAAGAGAGCCAACTAAGTCAAGTCACGATCATGACATTGAAAGTCACGATTATGACAGAAGGATTGAAGCCCGAGCATGTTCAAGAAAGCAAGTCACGATTGTGACTCACAAAGTCACGATCATGACTTCTCAATTATAAGCCATTTAAAACATAAAATCTGCAGAAGATTGAGGGGGAAAAAGGGATCTATGGGGGGAATAAAGACAAAAAAAGCTTTAATGGAGACCTCATGGGCAAAGCAATCAACAAGATGGGCAAAAATGCAAACAAATTGGAGTTAAAGCTGAAGGAACCCCACTCAAAGCATAAAAAGAGGATGACATCTAGGGTTGAGGCATCATTCACCATATGCACCAGCAATTCTCTTGATCTCTTTGGCAATTTTGTACTGTGTTCTTCTTTGTTCTTCAATTTTCTCATTATATTTCTTTCTTAGCCATGAGTGGTTAAGTACTCTTTGTAGGGTTTGAATTCAGAATCCCTTGTGGGGTTGATGATTGATTGTGCTTGTGAACATTACTATGAGTGTTTCATTTTAAAGTTTGATTTTGGAAACAATCTTTGCTTAATGATTGCAACGAGATTTGGATTGTTAAATGCTTGTTCATTGAGAGATAGCAAATCTACAGGTTAGTTTCTAATTGATTACTTATGCTT
>CANYBF011041113.1:0-15694 GCA_948192965.1 Dalechampia spathulata | reverse complement strand
CTTTACCGTACCACGGGGGCTCCACCCCCACACCCCCGACCCATAACTCACGAATTTCCCCCTGATGGGCAGATGTTGTCGCTCCGCTCCATTCGCTTGTTACGCTATGCTCCACTCGCTCTCTCCGCTCCGCTCCAACATCTACCCCTTAATCAGTATATAAGCTATACCCAGCATAAGATATACCTAATCACATACACAAAGTCGTCCCTCATCCAACCGAGAAGACACGCTTCCCAATAAGGTGACGACACACAAGCAAACCTATAGATACATACATACACATTCAATACAACATAAATACACACAAGCACCTCATCCTCATTATACATCCATTCATAGCACATATACACATAACATACATCATGTAATACGAGCATTCATTAACAAAGACATACACAATCGTGTATAACTCCTAGGGTCTCTAATGTGGGTGTAACACATTCTCTATAATGTATTCATAAAACGCATGTACATAAGGATGTGGTGTGTGGGTGGATGTGACAAAGGAAGTCTCTTTTAACCATGTACCAAGATAGCAAAACTGGAAAGTTAATGAGTTGGCTCAAGTAGCAGTTGGGTTAGATATGTCTGAGGAGTTGGTGCAACGCATGGTTCTAATAACTAAGAGAAATCATCCTTTGATTTAGGAGAGGGGAATTATATTGGAAAGCTTTAACACAGATATAGAAAATGTAAAAGACTGGAGAGATGTGTTGAAGAGTTGCTTACGTTGCCCCGATATGAAAGTTCCTTATATTGTAAGGGTTTGAGCTTTGCAGTATATGCTAATCGAAGAGAATCTCTTTAGGAAGGGTTTTGATGGATTGCTTCTAAGATGCTTGAGCTTCCCTGATGCCTTGGAGGTGATGAACCAAGTTCATAAAGGAGTTTATAGAGCATACCAATTTGGCATTAAAATGAGGTTGTTAATACGGAGACATGGCTATTACTGGCCATCCATACTAAAAGACTACATTAATTATGCTAAATGATGTCAATAGTGCCAAACGTATGGTAGTGTACAAAGAGTTCCTATTATAGAGCTACATCTAATTATTAAACTGTGGCCTTTTAAAGGTTGGGCAATTGATCTTATTGGGAAAATCTATCTAGCTTCCTCAAAAGGTCATAGCTTTATAATTGTAGCTACAGACTACTTCACTAAGTGGGTAGAGGCCGTACCTATGAGAAAAGTGGAATAAAAGCATCTCATCCAATTCATTAAAGAGCACTTGATTCATCGCTTTAGTATCCCAGAGTCTATCACCACAGATCAGTGGACTATATTCACGGATGAAGAGGTAAAAGCATTTGCAGTGTATTATGGCATTAAGTTAATCAATTTGACCCCACATTACCCTAAGGTAAATGGGCAAGCAGAAGCATCAAATAAGGTTTTGATTAATATTTTAGAGAAAATGTTAGAAGATAACCCTAGGGATTAGCATAGAATTTTATTATAAACTCTATGGGTATATAGAATATCAAAGAGAGAAGTTACAGGTATCAATCCATTTGCACTTACTTATGAGCATGATGCTGTTCTTCCAATGGAGGTTATTGTCCCCTCTTTGAAAGTGACAAGATAGCATGAGTTATCATCAGATCTATATATAGAGGCAATGTGAATAGAGTTAGAAGATTTAAATGAGATGCACATAGGAGCATTGAACCAAATGATAATCCAAAAGCAAAGGGTTTCAAGGGAATATAATAAGAAAATGAAGAAGAAGACTTTTGAAGAGGGGGAGTTAGTGTGGAAGATGATCTTACCTGCAGGAAGCAAAGATTGTGAATTGGGGAAATGGTCTGCTAATTGGGAGAGTCCTTTTAGAATCCATCAAGTACTAAGGGGAAATGCTTATTGGTTGACTAGCTTGCAAAGGAAAATACATAAATGTCATATAAATGGTAAGTACTTGAAAAAAAATACTTTCCATCCATTTGGGAAAGTGTTGAAAGGGAATAGTCATAGATCATATAAAGGCCGACTGATGGCCTAAGGTTAGCTGGAATAAGAGACAAAATCTATACACCAGATAAATGTAGGCCATTGGCCATAAAGATAATAAAATTAGCTGATTTCCTTAATTTTCCAAGTATAATAATATAATTAATAGCTAACTCTTCAAATATCTAAGGGGCAGCAAGCATTTATATGCCATTAAATCAAGTAAAATTCCTAAACTAAAGTTAGCAAATGTAAATGCTACTAAAGTTTATTACATCAGATGGTGGAAAAGTCAAAGCTCTGTAGGGATCTCCATTGGGTACATGAAACAGCTCTCTCTTCCTTTAATTTCTTCACTTGAACCACTTATTAGTGAACTTTTGGTAAGAGGGCAATGAGGCTATGTTCATCAGTATCTATCTTTTGCTTAAGTTGCTCATATTGTTATTGAGTGGTTCCCATTTAGCTAAATCAGCTATGGATTCTTCCTCTAAGCATGCAATCTCCTCTTTCAAAGCTTGGATTTGAGTATGCTTGCTGTCATAACTCCGTGTAGTAGTTTGTAGGGCATCAACAATGATATTCAATTCTCTCGTGTCCTTCTCCAAAGCTTTCTTTGCAGCATCAAATGAAGCGATTCTTTTAGATTGGTGCACCAATCTCATGGCATAGTTAGAATAAGAGGAGAATGGGTTGTTGATGTGTTCTTTGAGGTTAATAAGCTATTGGGCCTACTTAGAAGTGGTAGCAGTGGAAAGCACAGTAAGAGCAGAAAGGGCAACATCTTTCTATGTTCTTGCAAGGGAAAATAACTCCAAGCTAAAAAACTGTTGCAAGATTTATTTTGATACCTCTAATATTTCTTGGGATGGTTGGCTATACGAAGAGCTGGTAATTGGAGAAGAAGCTGAAATAAAGGAATAAGCCAAGCCTTGGAGAGAAATCTTGTGCTGTGGAGGAGATTGCAAGCGGGTGCATCTGACATTAGGATTTTAAAAGAGGAAACAGTATAGGTGTCTAAGTACCAACAAAGAAGAAATATTGGAGAAGTAAATGGTGAAAAATAAGCATACCATGAAAGGTGCAGAAGAAGCGAGTTGATCACTCTAGAAGTTGACGGAGGGATTAAGGATAAAAGGAATGAGTGTCTTATCATGTGAGTCATCCTCAATCTCTTTATCTATAGAAGAATCTATCTTATGTGTTCCTGTAAGGAAAAATAGCTCCAAGTTAAGAAACTGCTGCACGATTTGTTTTGATGCCTCTAATATTTCTTAGGATGGCTGGCTATATGAAGAGCTGGTAATTGGAGGAGAAGCTGAAATAAAAGAATAATCCAAGCCTTAGAGAGAAATCCTGTGCTGTAGAGGAGATCACAAGCAGGCGCGTCTAACAGTAGGATTCTAAAAGAGGAAAGAGTATAGGTGTCTACATACCAATAAAGAAGAAATATTGAAGAAGTAAATTGTGAAAATGAGCATACCATGAAAGGTGCAGAAGAATGGCATTGATCACTCTGGAAGTTGGCGGAGGGATTGGGGATAGAAGGAATGGGTGTCTCATCATGTGAGTCATCCTCAGTCTCTTTATCTATAGAAGAATTTGTCTCTATGGATAACTTTGAGCCATTATCTTCTAAAGACGAAGATGTCAACTCGACCTGAATCTTCCTTTTGCTGGGGTGATAATGCGTTGTCAAGATGATTTTCTGATAGGCTGTGGGATCACCTTAGAAGTCTTTTATGACTTCCTGGTTTTTGCCATTTGAGAGGAAGAAGGTTGCCTTTTAGGAAGTGAGCTGCTCTGAGAGGTGTTGCCTGGTGCAGTTGAGAAAAAGTAAATAGCAAGTTAGAAAGATAGTACATTAATAAAGGGGAAGTAGAAAGGAAAGTAATAATAATACTTGATACAATAAGATTCTCAAAGATAGATGTCTACCAAGTCTGAAATGAAGTATGAAGATCGTCAGAAGAACAATCTAACTCATGAATAAAAGGTTGTAGGAGGCTCTTCTCTTAACTACCATAAATTTCTTAAATAGCAAACCTAAGTGGAATACTTTATGTATGCTCTACCTCAAGATCTTGTAGTTAACCTGTCACGTCTTTAATCAAAGTTGCATAAGTGGAATACTTTATGTCAAAGCCAGTAAGGGATTTTGTGTTCTTGATGAGAATTGGTACCCCAACACCTACCACGCGTAACCCTATAATAGCCAGTATATCTCTGAGGGTAATGGACATAGGCATGACTCGAAATATGAATGAGTTGTAGTCTTTGGACCAAAAGCGGCAGGTTGTTGAAAGTAAAGAAGTTAAAAAAGGAATCTGTGTGGCGGATAGCTGGATGAGAGGCCAGATTCTGGTTTTCTTCCATCAATCAGAGAATTGTGGGGTTAAGTCATTCACCCACTTAGTCCAGCCATCTGGAACTCAAGGTCATGCTTTGACGAAGGTAGCTGGAGAGATCATTTTGCTATAAAGCAGCTCCTCACCATATTTCACTGGATAAGGGAATGCTGGTTCTACGATTTTGTGATAAGGAGGTATCACCCGAGATGTAAAGCGAGAATCAACCTACAAAAGAGGAATGAGTTAATGAGTGAAATTTGAGAAAGCATGGTAAAGAGACATTGAAATGAACTCATGTTACCTACTGAGCATTGGTGGGAACAGGTGCGGGTGTAGGATTAGGTTGAGAGTCGGGGAAAGAAGACATATGTGTAACAACAATACATTACAAGTAAGTCATTAAAACCTTTTTGATATATCTCTTAATAGTAATAAGGGAAATACAGCTGAAACATGTATTTTAGACTCATTAGTTTTTAGGCCTTTTAAGGGTGTTGTTATAGTTCTAGAGGCGGAGTGGTGATTTAACTTGTCTTATCATAGTTTCATATGCCCATAGAGTAAGACTAAATTCATTTCCTTTAGTAAAGTTGTAATTTTTGGTCATTTCCCCAAGCGTTTGTGTTAAGGAAAATTCGACAGAATTCCGACAGTAACATAATAATCTCAAAATTCTACACAAGCACAAATACCACAACAATTCCATCATAACAACATCATCACAGAGTTAGGCTAATAGGTTGGGAGATTAGCTAATCTTTTATTGTTGTATGAGAGTTACTTTTTTGGTGTTTGAGTTTTGGAAGAACAGAATTAGAAAGGCGATATTACTTAGGAGTATTAGAATGTATATTCCAATATGCGGTGTCGAAATCAGAATATTTTATTTTCAACTTCATGAAAGTATCATCCTCCTACAAAAAGCAGAGCAAAAGATTAAGTTTAAATTGAAATTGTATATGTCATTTAAACTTAATTACTTAAGCATTAACATTTGATAATTATATTTCATAATATGGAGAAACTGACATTTTAATAAATTTATGCTTTATGACATGTATATATATATATATATATACTACATAAATGTGTGGGAAGTGTGTGAAGTGTTTGCTATGAAGTGAAGTGATATATATATATATATATATAAAAGTAAGTTTGGGTGCTGGGTGTTATAAGTTGCAAGTATGTACGTGAAGTGTTATATTTATATATATATATAAAAGTTGAGGAAATGAGGTGCTTTGTGGGTTGCTTCATATATATATAGAGAGAGAGAGGATCTGGCGAGGGAGAGAAGTATATATAGAGGATCTGACGTGGGAGAGAAGTAAGGGGGAGTGGAGATTTTAATTTTTGTTTAATGGGTATGGACCTTCTTATTTTATTGTTTTATTTTAATTAAATTATAAGATTAGTTTATATATCAATAAACCGTTTTCTACCATAATTAAATTGATTTTAGTTAATTAAGATAATTAAATAAATTAATTTTATATTAATTTATTTAATATTTTTATTAATTAAAAGATATTTAATATTTTAGCCATTAATTAATTTAATAGGCTTAAAATATAAACTTAGACCATTAATTAATTTAATAGGCCTAGTTTAAATTTAGTCTTAATTATTTTAAAATTAAATAAATTAATTTTATATTAATTTATTTAATATTTTTTATTTAATAAAGTAAGCCATTAATTAATTAATGGGTTTAGTTTCCTAAATAAACATGATAAAGGTAGTTATCACATTGTTTGCGGAGAAAGTGGAGGAAATTGATACGTGACAGTTATCAATATCTGGAATTATGGTTCTAACAGAGAATAAATGGCAAGTGAGGGCAATTATCTGGAGAAAATAATCAACTATCAAAAATTACTCTGAAACAACTTTCTTTCTAGTTTTATTTCATTTGTCTCTCTTTATTTTTAAACAGTTTTCTCCTTTTTATTTAATTGCTTATTATTTTCATAATTTGTTATTGTTTAGTATTATTTTTCCTGAGCTTAATTCTCAATTATAAGCAAATTGGAGATCCATAATTATTTTGATAAAGAAGTCAGAAGGCGCACACAATTTAAGAATACTTAAATTCTTTGGCACGTTTGCAATACAAAAATATCACGAACACTATATAATTAAAAATAAGAATTATGAATTTTATTATTTGATATTTAATTAGATACAAATTGATACTTTGAATCTACTAAAATATATATTATTATATAATTACAGTATATATAAATTATTTTATTTTAATTTTTCAATTCAAACATATTTAGAATATATGTAATTATAATATAGTTTACATATACGTTTTCAGTATTACTTTTTTGAAAATATAGATTAAAATAATAACGAAAAGTCTAGGAATAAAAAGCAATTAAAGGAAAGATTATTTGTAAAAGTAGTTGGAGAATATATTAAAATTCATGAAGGTTGTAGTTTTAGAGTTGGATGAGTTGCTTAAAGCTTTACATTTGAGGCAGAGTTGGTTGGGATTGTGTGGAAGGTTAGTCTTTAGGAATGTGTCTTTTTTAGTATATGGTTTTCAAATGTCTATTAAATAAATGTTTTTGTAAATATAACGGGAAAATTTGTAATTTTGAAATATAAATAATTTTTAAAAATTTCGGTGATTTTTTAAAAAAATTTAAATTCTCTTTTTATAAATTTCGTAAAATAAATAAACTAATCAACATTAATATTGCATTCAATCTATTTGGGTTAAAGTTCATCATTAGATTTTATAATTCTATTTTTGTTCATTAACGAGATTTGCATCAAATTTATCAACATAATATTAATATAATA
The DNA here is from genome assembly GCA_948192965.1 of Dalechampia spathulata. Taxonomy (NCBI): domain Eukaryota; kingdom Viridiplantae; phylum Streptophyta; class Magnoliopsida; order Malpighiales; family Euphorbiaceae; genus Dalechampia; species Dalechampia spathulata. Next base: position 8,572 of record CANYBF011041113.1, on the reverse strand, counting down.
ATTAAAGATAAAATATATATCATATCAATATTATATCAATATTTATATTATCATTACATCATTTTATTTTGTAACAAAGTAATTATTGAATTTTATCATTTCTTTCAAAAAAAATATACTATATTTTTATATAAAAATGTAATATAATAAATGATTAAAAATTTAACTCATATGTATTCATTTTTAAAAATAATTACATTATTTGATACATAATTTTAATAGAATTAATAATTAAAATAAAAAATTTCATCATGCTTCACTTATTTTTAACAAATAACATTTTATATGACAATTCTCATATTCTTTCATCATTTAATCAATAATTTATACTTATTTCTATATATATGAAAAATATATATTGTAAATTTTTTGATGACTATTAAAAAATTATTTTGATAAATGCTTTCAATATATGTTAGTATAATATGATTAATATATCAAAAAATATATATATGATCATTTATATTTAAAAATATGTGTTAGATCTACATTTTTTATCTTAAATTTTAAAAAAAATTAAAATAAAATAAAATTACATATTTTGATAAAAATTATTTCATTATTTTTATTTTTATTTTATAATATTTTAATTAATATTATATATATAAATGATTGTAATTCTTCACTAAATTATAAAATAAATATTATAAACGTTAACTAAAAGCCATTTGTAACACAATAAACAAAGGATTATAAAATATTAATTTTAATCATAATCGAGTTAAAATTATTTATAAAATAATATAAAATTATTAGTTAAAAATATGAAATAAATAATAAAGTTTAATAATCATTTCATATAAGATAATATGATATGCTATTAATATAGACATTATATAATATATATTTCACCTTTAATTATCATGTTAACAAATTTGATCAAAAATTCATTAATAATATTTTAATAATGTCTAAGAAAATAAAATTTAATACTCAATTTAACATAATATCTAAAATTCAATAATCTCGTAAAATATTAACTCCAACTTATATAAATTTTTTAGTTTATTGATTTTTTGAGGCAACCCAATCTTGAGTCGTGACTAGCACGTGAGTGTCATCTGTGCACACCTTGTGTAAGGCTAATTCCGAAGGTCCATGTCTCAAAAATTTACCTTTTTAATTGCTAGTCCGAGGAATTGAATACGAAACAATGACAACATTGAGAAACATAATTAAACTAATCCATCTCTATTTTTGTCATAAATTTTAATCTATCCAATTTCACAATAACCTCTTATTTCATTCATCTTCCTTGTTTTTTTTTTTATAAATATTTTAGATAATTATCTCATATTTAAATAATAATTAACTATTAATTGTTAATGATACTGTTTGGAAAAAGCTAATTCAAGAATGGTGCTACCCCTGTAATAATAATTTCTGAAAATTAATTATAGATTTTTTGATACATGTAAAATAATAGATAAATGTAATGATTCAAGTCAAATTTTGATCTATCTTAATATATTTTATATTAATCAAATTAATATAGTTGATTACAGATAATATATTGTATATAAAATATAACATCATGATAATTACGATGGATCAATATATTTATTTATTTAAAAAAAAAAGATAAAAGTCAAAGGTAATTATTTTAGGGATGAATGATTTCTTTACGGTTGCAAACCTTACAAAATCCACTTTACCAACCAATGAACCGAAAGCCCAATGAGGAAAACGAAATCTGGGAGTTCAAATAATCAAATCTACTGGTAGAGTTGAAAGCGACGAGCCACTCATCTGGGGAAATACCGACCAGATGACATGTCGTTTTTGCGTCAAGCACCCGGTAAAAAATAATAATGGAGATACTAGAGTTTGTTAAATAATTTTCAGTCGTATCGTATTTCAGGTTATTTGCCTTGCCTAAGCTCAGATCACCCCTCCAAGCCCTAGACATGTATGATCACCATACCTCCCCCACCAAACCTATACAATTGACCATATTTTCTTGCTTTCTTTCGCATTCCAGTGCCACGGAAATGCCCATTTCACGCAAAACACTGATATACATCTTTATCACCTAAATTAAGTTCCGAATTATTCCGATCATTACAATGTATTCAGACAGATGGGGCCTTTCCTACATTTCACCGGACATATACATGGTCATCAGATTAGTGATGATGCAGTTGATTTTATTGACATCTTCACCTGGTCTTACCTTTAATTGAACATACATAAAATACCCAATTGGCTATGCGTTCCTCTTGTTGTTTTTAATGTGGAAACCAACTCAACATTATTTGTTGTCAACTTCCATATCATATCAAGTGTAGTTTGATTTCGATTTTTTTTCATATTTTCACGTATAAATTAAATTAATCAATTAAAAATAAATTAAATCTAATAAATTTTAATTTTTAAAAATTATATATGAAATTTGAAGAATAAAATGACTCCTTTTATCTGATAGACTCGACTATAATCTAATTAAAGAGCAAATTAATTGGTTAATGATTCTCTATCCAATTAAAAATTTAAGTTAATCAATGGATTTTATGTATTATTATTTTTTAATATAGTTCTGTTTTCCCCAATATGTTTTTAAAGAAAGAGGATTAGGTTACTCACCAAATACGTTAGTGGACGGTCTAATTAATTCATAATTATTGACTCTAAGGAGTAGCATTATTAATGCAATCTAGGAAAATATTTATTTCTAAGCTTATTTATGAATTCCCATTTTATATAGATAGCCAGTCGCTTTGATGTGTGCATGCTGACGTTGAACCCAATAATTATGCAATTTACTCTTTAGCTTATAGAATTGAAATTTTTTTAAAATTTAAAATTAAATTAAATTTTTTATTATTTTAAAATTTATGAATTAAATTGAATCAAATATTTAATTTTTATTTTATTTATCTGATTATTTTAATTTTTCTTAAACCAAATTAAATTAAATATTTTAATTTAATTTTTCAATTGAAATCGTAATTTTTTAAAATTAAATGTAATTAAATATCTTTAAAATTTAAAATTTTCAGATCAAATTGACGAAATTAGATGGTTGAATTCAAATTTTTAAATTTTGATTTTCAATTTCATTTAAATAATTTTAGATATATCTATTTTATAGGAGTAATATCTGCAAAAATAATGCATAAATTTTAAAATAAAATAATGAGCAAAAGTTAATTAGAATAGAAATGTGTTTTAGGGTTATCAAATCAGATGTAGGTTTGTGAAGGTGAAGTTATTTTATGGTCAAAATGAATTCATTGATTATTCCATTAATGTAAAATTGATTGGTCCATGTGTTCATAATTAGGGCAAGGATATATGATTTAGATATAATCATTTTGGTTCAGAACGTCTATTTTCATGTGTTTGATTAATTCCCCTCTCAATCTTCTGCGGAATAAATATAAACTCTCTTTTTTTAGTCATTTTCCCACCAAAATATTATATTTGGAAGTATAAATTAATTAATTAATTGAATTTCTTTATTCATCCCCCCCATAATTTAAGAGCTATTTTATTTATTCGACTTAAATATTTTATTAAAAAACTTATAAATAATTGATAAATGTATAAAGTATTTTATAGAAGTTAGTTTAAGATATCTAATTATTTTATCAAAATATTCGTATATATTAATTCATATTTGTCTTCAAATTATTGGAATATGTTTAATTTATATTAATATTTTAATTATAGTATTCAAATGTATTTAATATATATATTAAAATTCTAACTTTGTAATTAGATGAATACTTAAATTTTAATAAAAAGAATATAAAAATGTATAATTGGAAATGCAAATTTATTAATAATTAGAAAGGGATTATTATCTATCTACTTATTTTTATAGCAATTAATATTGGAGCTTACTATATAAAGAAGTTTGAGGATTTCATATCTTAATTTTTAAAGGCAGCCCTAATTAAATTATTATTTATGAATAATTTCATTTAAATTATATAATCTTCGGATCAAAAACAATCTTTTCAAAACAACAGCTGTCATAATAATATTTACTTTCTTTAACAAATATGATATTTGACTTTTAAAATATATTAAAAAGAGGATGGCTATTATTTTTTAAATTATTATTATTAATTATATTTAATCATGTAATTTTTTATATCAAGAATTATGAAAATATTAATAAATGAAAAACTTTGACCACTAATTACTATTAAATATTACTTTAATGTGCACAAGTAAGTTCCTGTAAGAGCAATACTATCAAACAAAACAAATCCTACGTGGCATGTACGCGTATATCCGATGGCATATACACTTTTTGTGCCAATTTGTTCATATTTAGAATTCTAATATGTTACGTTAAAGCATGTCTAATGAAAATGAATGTTGTTTTCATATCTATTTTATCTATATCATTTCATATTTTTTTATTAATTTTTTTTAAAATTATTAATTCGATAAAGATTTACATGTTGAACAAGTAATGAAATACTATCGATTCATAATTAATAATGAATAAAAAAAGAAAAGGGTAATAATTTTTTAACACATATACATTGATTATTTATTTATTATTTTATATAATCATTTGATATGAGCTAGATAGTTATGATTATATTTACTAATCGGATACCTATTATGATACTAAACCGATCATAACTTTTGCATCAAAATTTAATATCTATTTCAATTTCTTTTAAGTTTATTTGGGTTACTTAAAATCAGGAAAATGTTTATAATAGACGGACAAGATTAAGGATATAATAAAATTTTAATTCTTTTATATTTGAAAAATATAATATTTTTAACATGTTAAAATAAATAATTAATGTAAAGATGCCTAAAAAGTTGTATATAGATCAAATATTTATTATCATTATGATCAAATAAGATATTATAAAAAAGAATATGGAATCAAGTAGAAACATGCACGTATTAACTTGTGCATTTTTCATTGAATAGAATATCAACCCAAAAGCTTTTACATTATTACGTTTCAGAGAGTACCTAAAACTGTAACAGAGCAAGCTCTCTTTGCAATCAAGATAACCGAAGCCCTCTTCAATGACAGAGCAATGTTGCAGGCAAAAATGAGCACATGATAGGCATTTTTTGGCGTTCACCGTTGGAAGGCAAAAACTAGAAATCAAGCACTTACTGCTGCCGAAACAGGAAATGATTCAGCACCATATCTGAACTGAAGCACGATACATTGATAAACGCTCGCATCAAAAAAGAATTCATTGTCATCATTTATGAAAACCTCCTTACACTAACTCATTTTCAAGGAAAACAACAGGATCAGAATCTATGGCGTTGTATCATCAATTCGACCCAAAACTTAATTTTATGATCAAATTCATTTAATCTGGTTGGGTTTCAATTGATCATTTGCATATAATGTATTAAATATTTATTTAAATATAATTTATATTCATATATCTAAATTTGATAATTTTCAAGTTTTTATAAACCAATTTTTAATTAATCTATAATATATATTTATTTCAAATATTAAAATTATGACAAGAATACAATAGAACCTGTCAGATAATTTAATTTATCTGATCGGAACAAAATATATATAATCCTTTAAAATGAGTTTAAAATAAATAAGTAAATAATGGAAACAATTAATAAAGGATAAATGATAATCTTTGGTCAAAGTCTAAAGAAGTTGATGGTAATAAAGAGGGTAAAGGGTCCACATTTGAACCAATGCTAACCTAAGCATACAAATACAAGTCAAAGACCATAAAATTGGACTATGAACTACCCCCAAAATTGCCTCTTGATGAAATGATGAAGCTTGACATTTTGATCTCAACTTTGCCATGCAAGTCTCTTCCCGGAAGACAAGGGTAATACAGGCACCAAGTTAGCCTTCACGATCAAACTTGGAGATTAAAGTTATTTCTTGATTACCATCTTATGTCTATTATCCGACCAAGAAACCTCGTAAAATTGATATTCTTGGGCTTGGATGAGGATGACGACTGATCAGACCATGATCAGGGTGATACAAATTTTATAATAAAGATAGCTGATTTTGATGAGATATTTGAGATATACATATCATAGATGCATGTAACGATTTCAATATCTCAAGGTAGAAATATAATAAAGTTCATAAATATCACTTGATCATTGATTTTGTTATTGTTGATTATTTATGGTTTGTTAGATATGTAGACGTCATGTGGATAACATTTTATTTCAACACATAAAATGAATGAAGAAAGTGAAGGAAAGTGTAATTTTTGTTTTGACCTTTTGTATGATATATAATTTTCTTCCTTCTCTAAATTTCATTATGGAATCAAAGAGATAAACTCATTCTGCGATATAATCATAATAAATTTTAGACCGTAAGGTAATCCAACAAGCCCCTGCTACTTACATGGTTATGAAAATCCCACCTTAGCGTTTGTTTCTTCACTATTTAAGTGGATCAAATCATTACAATTGGTTCGAAGGCATGAAGATGACATTATTATTTAAAAGTAAACTAAAATTCATAGATGGTACCATAATAATACCAACACCAAAATTTTCCTTATTCATAGCTTGGAAGAGATGCAACATGGTGTTTTCAAGGATTATTCACTCTTTAACATCTTCAATTACTCGTGATTTCTATGGATAAAGCAATCGATATTTGAAATGATTTAAGAGAGATTTTCACAAACAGATTTAATGAGGATTTCAAATTTGCAAGAAGAAATTTATTTTTTAAAGACAAAGGACCTTATCAGTAATAGAATATTTTACTCATTTGAAGATTTTCCAGGTGAGGATAATAATTTTTGTCTAATTGTTAGTTGTTCTTGTAATCCTAAATATTTGTACAATTTGGCACCAAGCTATAAGTGTTATAAAAAAAAGGATTATAGACATTCAAATTTCAAATCTTATTACTTGATCCTATACCAATAATTAATAAGGCATTTATCATGATAATTCAATAAAAATGACCATTGTTAATTGTAGCTTCCTACAGTCAACCCCAAACTTCCTAGCAATGCTATTAGTATGTTTTACTTACTAATTTAGAGCCAGGACGCTATAAGCATCAAACTGATGCTTTAACAATAAATTTCATATCAAGTAATTTTTGACTTGATCTCGATCTCATTAATGTTATTACTACAACCAATGCTTGAATTTTAAGATTTGGGAGCTACAAATCATGTCACTTATTATCTATATTTTTTTAAAATGTCAAAAACACATTGCATCTTTAATAGTCAGTTTGCCTAATAGTATTAAAATATCCATAATCCTAAGACTTGCACCTACATCTTCACACATGTATCTATGTTTTCATCTTTAGCATTGTTGAATGGGACATGCCTCCAATAATCAAATTAAACTTTTTCATTTGATTGATCATGATGAATCAATTCATTCATGTGTCCCTCTACTTAAAAGCCTACCATGAGCCACTCATCCATCTCAGAATTCCCTTAAGCTAAACACGCTTAATTATGAAGTTCTTATGAAATGAACATCGAAAAGGTAGGTGCGTCTTGTTGATATGGATAATACATATCAAATAACTTAAGATAATCTTGATTATACATTATCATACCTATACAATCTTAAAATCCCTCGAGCTATTCTTAATTGTATAGTTTCATACCTGTACAATCTTAAAATCACTTAACTGTGCAACCTCATCTTTACACAGTCTCATGATCCTTCTTCTTTAGGTATGCTATTAGTTCATTCATGTGTCCCTTCACCTAGAAGCCGTTAGGAGCCACTCCTTATTTATGCTCTCTTTAGTACCGACATCCACTCCCCACTCTTATTGGCCTCGAGTGTCACATTAATGTACTTGATAATGTTGCTATTTTATTGTCATTGATGACTATAGTTATTATACATGGATTTTTGTATGACATATAAATTTGAAACTTAATCATTGATTCAAAATTGTTACTCTTTTATTTCTACCTAATTTTGTACCAAGATCAAGATCATAAGATCTAACAATGGTCAAAAGTTTCACTAATTAGATTTTTATCGTGATCATGGAATATTTTATCAAATACCCTACTCTTACATTCCTTAATGAAATAGTATCATCAAAATGAAGCATTAACACATTTTAAATGTTGCATGTGCTTTGCGATTTCAAGCATCTTTATCTTTAAGTTTGGTCTTATTATGTTGAACATGTCAATTACTTGATTAAGGTCTTCTTCCCATAGTATTATCATATAAAACACCTTTTAAACAACTTTATGCTTTTGCCTACTTAAGTCATTACCATAAATTTGATCCATGTGTTATTAAATGTATTTTTATTGGGGATTAATATGTTGTCAAAGGTTTTCACTTTTATAACTTGCATACATACAAGATTTTTGTTTCTCACCATGTTATTTTCAAAGAACATATTTTTCCTTTTCATCACCTTGTTACTAATCATTATAATAATATTTTTGTTACACCCACACTAGAGACCCTAGGAGTATATGTCGATACGTATCTAAGGATGTATGTGAATGTGTATATGAATGTGTACGTGTTGATAGGTGAATGTATGTTATTGATTGATTTAATGATGCCTGTTATGCATATGATGATGGTTTTGTGCCTATGTGCGTGTGTATTGCTTGAG